>JAHREE010000098.1:5131826-5210622 GCA_033628505.1 Tringa tobata
GCTCCCATAAAACCAATTTTTCAAGAAAATCCAAGCTGCTTATTTTTCTTCCATTTCAGACTCCAGGCTCTACTCGGAAACTCTCCTTCCTCTCACCCACACATACCCTCCCCTCCCTGCCCCCATATATAAAACTACATGTATACTGATCACTGATCTTCCTGAGATTCCACTTAGCAACTCAAATAATAAGTGCTGAACAGAGCATGGGCAAGAGACTCCCTCTCCCCAGGCACAGGAGATGGATGAGATAACCTATTGGAAGTCCTTTCCAGCCTCACATCTATGACCCAAAGATTTACTTGTTCATGTCAAAACGCCTCACTGCAAGCTCAGGAGAAGAGCAGCAAGGAATTAGGTGCCATGCCACAGAAACAAACATCCTTTCTGCTCCCCAAAACACAGAGCCTTGCCTTCAACATGACAACAGGAGATGTGTGCTGGAGAAGCCACCATGCCAGCAGTGCAGCCTGGCCACTGGGCTGGCATTTAGAGCAAGGAAGGCTGTCAGAGCCTCCCCACTTTATTCCCATCTTTGATGCCAGCTCACCCACCTGCAGGGAGATTAATTTGTGATGGTAATGTTATCCTGAGACAACATTATTCCATTCTGAATAATATTACTCTGAGAAAACATCCTTCTCCCTCCAGGGGAACCAGTCCAAAAGCTGGGTTTTCACAGATGTTACCACAAAAGGAAAGGATGTACCTGTTGGGAGATGAACCCTTGCACCTACTTTTAATGGCCAGTTAAAAGACCATACACTCCTGCCACTGGACCCTTATTATCAACAAAACCTTAGACTTTGGCTTACTCCCTTCCTCGCAACAGCCTCAGGAAATGAGGATTGTTGCAGTTTGTCAGGTGACAAGTGTAGGCACAGAGGGAAAAAGGGCAAAATGTACAATTTATTCTTCTATGGTTACTGCAGGTACCAAAGTCCAATACTCACTTTTCCTCCAACATTTATTACCTGACCTTGAGTGATTGTAACGTCATTAGTATAAACCCATGATTTAATCATAATTATTTAAGCATGCATAGGTACAATATTTATAAATATAATTAAATAGTAGAGAAGGTGAAATACTAGAATCATCACAGAAAGAGTAAGATAAAAATATAAGTGATAGCTTAGAATATACGAGTAACTGTCACAGGCAACTTGGGTCAGTCAGGCTGGGAAGGACACGCAGGATCGGAAAGCGCTGGAGGCAAGAGACAAGCAGAGTCAGGGCTCTCAACAGACAAAAGGTCAGAAGCAATAGTTTGAGTGCTAACTAGACAATTAACATATCTTTTACATTATTATAGATTCAACAAAGATGAAACGATCTGATTATCTTATATATTAAGGTAATAAAAACGTGGTCTGTCCAATTGACTGCACTCTTCTGACCTTGAACCTATGTTTATGCAGCAGTTCCTATCTGCAGATGCCCAAACCTACTTTGAAACTCAGTGGCTCAGCTGTGGTAAGGTCAAAATCTCCCTAGCAGCTCTTTCCTCCACTGATATTCCTTTGAACTAATCTTCATTATTTATTTTAATCATCTTTATTATATTTATTTTCATTTTTATTGTGTATTCATCATGTGAATATGTTTCATCACCACTACAGTGCCTGAACTCCTTGTGCCATAGCTACATTGTTGGTTTTTTTTTATTATTATTCTTTTCGTTATACCATTAAGTAGTTAAGCAAAATTATTTTCATCTATCGCTTTGAAAGCACGCTCACTCTGGGCAATTTCCTTTCTTTGTCCCTGTGCAGAGCAGCTCCTTGTTCACGCCAAACACCCCTGGAGCCCTGACGTTATCTCCTTTGAAGGCCCTAATCAAGAGGACTGATGAAATCTGGCTCACTAGGTATTTCCAGAAACTGGGCTGGGAACAATTCCTCTGTGTACATCCATTATACTGAGCCAGCCAGGTAACATCCTCCTTCATCCAGGGCACTAAACTAACTTCTGTTCTTGGATTTGCTGGGTGGACTGTTTGGTGGATGAGGAACTGGTTGGATGGTTGCACCCACAGGGTAGTAGACAACAGCTCAATGTCTAGATGGAGCTTGGTCACAAGTGGTGTCCCTCAGGGGTCCATATTGGGAGTACTGTTCAATATGTAGATCAATGACATAGACAGTGGGATCAAGTGCACCCTCAGCATGTTTGTGGATGATACCAAGCTGGGTGGTGTGGTTGATGCACCTGAGGGACAGGATGCCATCTAGAGGGACCTGGACAGGCTACAGAAGTGGGCTTGTGTGAACCTCATAAGGTTCAACAAGGCCAAGTGCAGGGTCCTGCACCTGGGTTGGGGCAACACCTGGTATCAATACAGGCTGAGGGGTGAAGGGACTGAGAGCAGCCCTGACAAGAACAACTTGGGGGAACTGGTGGATGAGAAGCTAAACATGAGCTGGCAATGTACACTCGCAACCCAGAAAGCCAACCATATCCTGGGCTGCATCAAAAGAAGTGTGGCCAGCAGGTTAAGGAACAGCACAGGAAAGACATGGACCTGCTAGATTGGCTCCACAGGAGGGCCACAAAGATGATCATAGGGCTGGAGCACCTCTCCTATGAAGACAGGCTGGGAGAGTTGGGGTTGTTCAGCCTGGAGAAGAGAAGGCTTTGGGGAGACCTTACTGCAGCCTTCCATGACTGAAAGGGGGCTTAAAGAAAGATGAGGACAAACTTTTTAGCAGGGCCTACTGCAATAGGATAAGAGGTAATGTTTTTAAACTGAAGGAGTGTGGATTTAAGCATAAGGAAGAAATTTTTTATAATGAGCGTGATGAAACACTGGAAAAGGTTGCCCAGAGATGTCATAGATGTCCCATCCCTGGAAACATTCAAGGTCAGGCTGGACAGGGCTCTGAGCAACCTGATCTAGTTGAAGATATCCCTGCTCATTGCAAGGGTGTTGGACTAGATAACCTTTAAAGGTCCCTTCCAACCCAAACTATTCTGATTCTTTCTATGGAGTCCAGAGGAACAGATATACTAACAGCAAACTAGCCTACGCAAGACACCAGCAAGAGCTTCCCTGATCTGCAAGAGAATGGAGAATAGAGAATTCCTAAGTTCAGGAATCAGCTTTTCCCTTCTTTATGAGGAGTCCAAGCTTGCATACCATCCCCAAGCAGCACAGGGGATCAGAGCTGTTTAGATTCTGCCTGATAAACCAAAGAACTCTATGAGCCAGCCGATGGACAGTCACAGTAGGCAGGTGCCACGGGGTTCATCTCTGCCTCCAACTGACATTTAACCATTTGAGATTGCAGCTACACCAGCAAGAAAGAATGACCATGATCCGTTTCACAATAGCCTTACCCAGAGATAAAGCAGCTTATTAGCAAGCGGAACAGAAAATGCAAGCAGGTACTGTACTGCCTGCCTGACAGAAGGAATACACCACGGTGTCTCCTGCTTTATGCCTGGCCACATGAAGACTTCAAAACTGTGAATTCAACGGACTGATGGAATGCCTCCCTCCATGTCAGCTGAAAGAGTAGACCCCTAAGATCCCTACCATGGGAAACTAGCTTAGGGCTAAGGATCCCTCCAGACAGCAAGAGGCTACAACAACTACACTCCATGGACTTAGCCATTGGGATGCACCCAGGACCTGAGAGGGAGAGTAAAGGCAGAAGACAGACCTGAACCCCCAGTTCAGAGCTCTGGTTTGTCACTCAAGCCAAGTGACCCATCTTCCAAAGCAACCAGTTACCAGTCCTATGGCTGCCATGGAAATAAAGCTTCAGAAAAAAGATAGAGATAATACAGAGTGAACATTTTTCCTCATCTATTTCCTCAAGACAGACAAAATATATTTTGCTTAAAATTTGATCCTGTAGGAAGGAAAAAAACCACCAACTGTTTTCATTTTTTTAATCCCAAAAAAGACTGTGCTCCGAAGGACTGGCACCAACTTTGGGGCAGGGGGGTAGTATGAAGAAACCACAATAAAGTTATAACTTTTGGTGTAGGCCAAATGTTGCAATTTTTGAGGGAAAATTAAGAAAAAATCCATTCATCTGGTTTTGAGCTCTGTAAGAAAGAAAAATATATTTCTCCCACTTTAGAAATACCTTGTGCTAATGTCTACATGGGGAGATGAGGAACAGCACAGTTAAAGCTGTCAAGGGCAATTTTTCTTACAGACTTAAGTGTTCCGTTACTTAAAAAAAGGAAGCTGAGAAAAATAGAGGAACTTGAATTCCAATCTCCTTTAATGCAACATTATGGCTGAGAATTTCAAAGCTGTAAAAGTAGGAAACTCAGAAGTACAGATTCTACATTATGCACACAGATTGTATAAAAGAAGAGGCAAATCACCACTGCAGAAATCCAAAGCACTATTGACTTTTGCAACCCTTTTAGGGTTGGCTGGGGCCCAGGGGCAGCTGGTCAGATGAAAATATCTACTCACTCCATACTGCAACCCTCACTGCAGGAGAAAACTTTCAGAAGGTTTGACCTTGTGAGATCACTCTCCTTCTCTTACCTAAGGACCTAAAAAATTCTTTGTTTGAACCTGAAAAATTCTTGCCCTCTAGCCAACAGAGCATCACAGAATCATAAAATGGTTCAAGCTGGAAGCAACCTTAAAGATCCTCTAGTTCCAAGTGGACACCTCCCACTAGACCGGGTTGGCCAAAGCCCCATCCAGCCTGGCCTTGAAAACCTCCAGGAATGAGACATCCACAACTTCTCTGGGCAACCTGTTCTAGTGTCTCATCACAAGCCATTGTCTATATCCTTTCTCATAAGAATCACAGTTATGGCAACTGGGACTTTTGACTGACATTTAAACTGGGACTGCTTTTAAGATCAGGATTTGGGATCCTATAACCCAGGAGATAGATCCCTTTCACTCTTGCATGACAAAGGATAGATTTAAAGCTCAGTGCTTTGCTCTGCTGACACCTGCATTGGCTCTCTTTGCCATCACAAGAAGACCTGGGACCCAAAACCTGGAGGTAGAAAAGGGACATGGGACAGAGCTTCATATTTTATGAACATACTCTGTAGCTCTGTAGGGTTTCCAGATGACCTTGAGGGAATTTTGCATACACAGGCTGTAGGGTTGTCTCGCACATTGCACTGAGTTATCAAAAACTGTGAATCACTGCAGAAGGACTCAAAACAACATCAATAGTCCCACTGACTATTCCTGGATTGGCATGTTCTCAGGCGAGTACCAGAAGTTTCTCAAAACTTCCAAAAATCCTTCTGCCCCTTGAGGAAAATAACAGGGAATGGCTGTGCAATGAGACAAAGGAAGAATGAAAACTGACTAAACAAGATCTCTAACAGCCATTATGCAAGGTCTGCAACAGCTTTGTTCTCCTCTTTAATATCTCAAGAGCCCTGGATTTCCATTGGAATAATCTCTTCTCCCTCACCAGTCGTACCACAAGGTCCTGCCTTCCTGAACACCACAAAGTCACACGAGCAGGACTCCCCACCCCCTTGTCACTCCGTGCATCTGTCTCTCTAGCATCTCTTATGACTATGCAAGAGAACCTATGACTGGCAACTGCTCCAAAATGAAAATATGGGTTGGAGATAGACCAGGGACACCAGCTTGTCCTGTTTTATTAGAGCCGAGACTAGGAAGGAGCAATAGTCTGTAGTTATCTCTGGATGGCAGTAAGGACAGAGAGAGGTGAGAAAGTTTATCTGAAGGTGAAATTCAATCCCATTCTTGCATGATATATGAGCACAAAATCTTAAATAGGGCACTAAGGAATAATTTTGTCAGTTCCTCTTCAGGTAAAGCTAGGTCACCTCCACAAGCTCAAGTGTGAGTTCTCTCTCAGTGGTGTGAACCTTCAGTGAACAAACCCAACCCCACCCCAAATTTCATGATATGATGGCTGCAAACTCATTAAGAAAAAAAGATAGAAAGATGCTCAGGTAAGAAAAGGCGAGCAGCAAGTCTTTTAAGTAGCTGTGACAGACCAGAGAACAGATCCAAAGGCCCGTTTTGCCTTTGCTGCTTTATGATTGTCCTTTCACAAAGGTAATCATCTACAAACTACTTCTTATAAAGCACTTCCCAAAACAGAAGTATTTCTCTGGGTCCTTTTACAGCAGGACAAAAAACAAGTGCTCCAAAGATAATCTTCAGCAAACCTAGTTTTTGGAACAGTGTAACCTGTTGTAAATTCACATACACAACATAGCAGAATGAAGGTACTCTCCACTCCAGCCTTTCAAAAGACAATTGATACAGGTCTCTCCAGTAACTACACCAGCACAAGACTGATTCCAACAGCTCCACAGACCCCCCATGAGACTGCTACAGTGAGAGCAGCTCTCATTGGAAAATTGATGCTACAACAAAACAGGCATCAGGGGCTCAGCCTTGAACCGAAGCGTCAGAGCACCACAGAGTCCTCCACTGCATCAAAGAGCTCAAGTCATCTCTCATGGATTGTTGTATTTTGTTTTTCTTAAAGCCCCAGTTCTAGGAGGCCAGTAATGATTTAAAACAAAACCAATCTCAGTTCTTACTCTTGTGAATTCAGAGGGTGACTTTTAAAATACACTCAGAACTCTAGGTAAAGTCTTTGGTCTCTACGTCTCAAAACACTACAGATCTCATATACTTTTTTTTTTTTCTCACATACATGTAGAGACAACTGTCTACTTACATGTCTGTTCCTAACTGTAGATGCAGCTACAAAATGGTTTTAAACTGCATTGCATTGTCTTTTTCTCCCCCCAAGAAAGAAGACAGAAAATGGACTCAGGATGTTTTAGATGCCTCAGATTAGGAGTGCTACAGTCAGAACATCACGGAGCACTCTTGAACAGCTATTGCTAGTGCTTGCAGGTGCCATGAGCCCTTCACATTCAAGAATACCGGATTTACATTCAAACATAAAGAAAAAATAAAACCAACTTGATTCACGAGCTCTCACATCAAGAGAACAAGGGGTATTTTTAGAGCAACAGTTTAGCATTCGCAGCACGTGTGGCATTCTTGATTAAACAAGAGATCCGCACGAACATAATAAACCTGTAATTTTATTGGCCAAGCGCTACGGAAACAATTTAGAACACACGGATTGCAATGTTAAGCAAACTGCAGCCCATGTATAACACCCATGAATTATAGCAGTTTGGCAATGAGCTGACCAGTTGCTTCTCACGGCCTTTAATAACAATCATCCACATCTTCGCAGCACAATAGAAATTAGAGATGCAAGAGGCCTATTAGCTCATCCAGAAAATACAGGATTGTTCCCCATGGGATAATTGCTAATACTGTGTCCAAAGTAGATTTAAAGCTGTAAAGCAAGGTAGTCTCTTTAGCAAGATTACTCAGAGTGGCTGAGAACTCAGTTCCATAAAGCTTTTTCTGAGACATTAAATTTAAATGTTTCTTCTCTTTAAAAAAGGTTAAAGCTAGTCCAAGGAGCCTGGTCTCCTTTGGATTCCCCTCTAGTCAGTCAAGAGAGGGGAGAGTTGGTCCCTTTTTGCTACAAAGCTGCAGCAAATACAGACTGACCACCTTTGGCTATCAGCCTCCACAAACAGTTCTCCCCTCCACCCAGCTAGTCCTTGCCAGATCTTGTCCATAACAGTACCCTCAGCAGCACCACTTCTCTCTGCTCACTACAGAGGTACTTGGACTCATGCCCTCCCAATTTTGAAGTCCTTTGGCCATATATGCATATAGGGATATATGGATTTCACTCTAAATATTCATTCAGTAAATCAGATCTTCCAGTCCACTGAACGTTCCCATCATCATGTGTCTGTATGTCCCCCCACCATACCTCAATGGAGACGTGGCAACACCACTAGCCCAAGGACTGGCAGCTCCACTGACAGGGACAGTACCTCACTGTGTCCTGTACGAGGGCAGGGGCTCTGGTACAAGGCTGTGTTGAGAAGTTTTTGAAGCCAGGGACAAAGGGAAAGAGCATGAACAAATCAAGCTTACTTGGGTTTTGCATCTCTAACTTTTTTTCTCTGAGAAAAGTTTCTTCTAAACTTGCTTCTACCAGTCTTCCAAAACTTCTAATAACAACTAACATGCCCATGACTAAGAAACTCTCTGGGATTTCCAGCCACTTGATCCCCACTCTTACATGCTCTACAAAATTCCTGGCTATTAACTGAATTGTTGCTAATGTTGGTCATATTCTTCTTGTTTAGTATAAACATTCAATAAGCATCCTAAACACTTTCTTAAAATAAGCCTTGATCTCTACTATCTTTGATATCCAGAGACATTTACAAGCAGGATTTCAACTAGACACCTGCAAGCGCTCCCTCTGTGAGATCATTACACTGTCACAACAAGGCAGGACAAGAAGGAACAACATTTTGTCTAGAGCAATCCACAGAACCTCATGTGTCCCCATCTTGCAAATCCCAAGACACTTCTCAACTCCTCTGAAAAAATTTCAGATCTTCACTGCAAAAGCCAAAACAAAACAAACATACAAAATCCCACCAAAAAAAAATGTCTTGTAATATACCATAGGAAGACAGGAAAAGACAAGCCAAGGGCACTGCCACTGTCCTCTATCCTTGCAATAATGAGGAATCTGAGAAATGCCAAGATGATTGTCTGAAGTGGACCACAGAGAGCAGTAAACCACATCAGATACTTTGCTTCCTAGCTGAACAAGGAGAAATTTTTAAACCATTTTGCTATTTTAACAGGCTTTCCAAAACACATTTTCACAATAAGAATTGTCAAGTGTTTGGCTTGTAGAGACCAGAGTACCCAAAGAAATAATATGTATAAGGAACAAGAGCCAAACTAAGAGTTCTCTATTATAGACCTCCCCTGTTCCACTCAAAGTGACCGTGTTACACTAAAGAGTAATGCTTATATATCCAACACTGTACTATAAAATTCTGCAGGATGAACACAGTAAAGAAGCTGTGATTAATTATTTCTGCTAGAAGAAAAAAAAATATAGTTTGGGGACACAAGAGAAAGTTCTTTCTAACCTGAAGAATTACCTTTCCTTTTGGGAAAGACGAACCACCCATAATGACAGAGGAAAATCTTTGGAAGTAGTAGCAGAAAAAGACATTAGAAGTGGCAATCACCATGTCAGACACACTACACTGCAGGGAAAGGGAAGAATGGCCAGATAATGAAATTACAGAGCATTGAAAATGTCAAAGAGCGACAGTGCTCTACCATCATTCACGGGTTATATGAGGCATTTACATGCTGATATCCCATTCCAGTGACAAAGATGGCAACAAGAACAGTAAATAGTCCAAAATGAATCTGTTGCTGAGACCAGGAATTTAATGAAACAGGGAGACAGGCAGAAAATGAATCTTACTTTCACTGTGCAGCCTTCAAACTGGAAGCTGCAGGCCCTGTTCAGAAATAGTAATAGCTCAGGGATGCATTAGTTGACTTTCCTTATCTATGATCCTCCTGTATTCATGAGTCATCATCACAAAAAGGGGTATCGAGTCTCAGTAACAACACCAACCTTGTTGGCAGGCAATAACACATAAGCTGCACCAAGGGAATTTTCAGTGAGATATAAAGAAGAGGAAAAACGTCCTCCACAATCAACTGCTGCATCAGGGACCCAGGAAGGTTGGGGGACCTCTGTTCTTGGAGGTATTCAGAATTTGACTGGACAAGGCTCTGAGCAGCTTGGTCTGACATCACAGCTTGATCCAGCTTTGAAACTGATCTGAGCAGAAGCTGGACCAGAAGACCTGCAAAACCCCCCTCCCACCCACACCCAATCTAAATCCCTCTACAGCTTAATGAGCTCTGCTCCCTTCAAATAGAAATACCACTGATCAATACGAGTAGCACAAGCAATCACACAGCAGTAAAGCCAGAGGACCCTGGGTCTATCACGCAATGCACTTTTCTAACTTGCTTGGTTCTAACTTGCTTGAGATAGTTGATCACTTAAAAAAAAAAAAACACCCTCTACCACCATTCCTTCTATAAAAAGGAAAAAAGACAAGTCAAGGTGAGTGAAAACGTACAGTCTGTTTATGGGAACCCACTTCAGGAGACAGTCTAGTGGGTTGTAACACAGCTTGGGACAAACACAAATGAACTTTCAGATCCCCAACGGTGCCACGTGGAGCCAACACGTAGACCTCTATGCATCCTCTCCGAACACAGCAACCCAGCAGGGCAGCGCCATACCAGCAGTACCACACAAAGCAACCAAGGCTGTGCTAGGACCATTTCCTCTGCAGAGCTAGACTGCAGCAGAATTTCTGCACTGTGCCCCAAACCTCCAAATTCTGAGGATCTTCCTAAGTCTGGTAAAGAAATGGTTCTATTTCCAGCCCAACATCAAACTCTCCTATTGGAGGGCTGGAAGCAAGATGGCTTCAAAGGGTCTGATAAGGTCAGAGCTAAAGAGCAGTTGATAAGGCTATCTGGCCTCCACAGTGGTTTCATACAGATCTTGGATTTTCTGTTTCAAAATTGTATTTCAGAACCAAGTTCACCTAAATTTAATCAGGAACGTGTCTTTGAAATACAAAAAGCAAAATGAACAAAAAGCCATTCACTTAATTTAATCTGGAAAACATAAATAAAGTGGTTTCCTCATTCCATCAAGCAGATGCAAATTTAATTTCAGATCATTCAACTTTCTTTTCTGTAAACAAACAAATAAAAAAACTGAGCATGGGAAAATAAACCCTTGGAAACACTACCTCTTATCACATACAGTGTGTGCCTCCCTCTCTCTGCTGGCCCATATAACATTTAATATTAGAGTTTTCAAAGCCTGCTGGAATTCAATCTGCTAAAGGTGTGCAATAAATGAGGCTTTGCAAAGTGCACATGTTCAGTAAGCACGAGTATCTGGACATCTGTGCACAGGGATGATTCATTGAGAGATGTGTGTAAGACAAAAGACCCATCCCTACTGATTTCAGGGAGGCCAAGTTTTCACCACAGTTTATTGGCAGCCAACCTGCCAGACAACAAACTTAACCAGCCTGTGAATCAAAAATCTTTTCACCCATAAGACCATCGTTCCTTTCCTGCTACACAAGTGGATTCTGCATCATGCCCAGAAAGCAAAGTTCACCTGTTGCCCGATCAAGGTGTGGAGAAAATTTATCACCTCAGGGCATTCTTAAACACGATCATCTTGTTCATTACAAGGGCATAATGTTCTTCTTTCTCCACTAAGAATTAGCCATGGATCATGCAACAAGAGGCAGCCTTGGAGGTAGGCAGACGGATGTTCAACTGTTGCAAGCTTCATGGTCATATAACCAATGCCTTACGGAGATCTATGGACAGGCAGCACAGACCTTGGCAATGCCTTTGTGACTCAACACCTATCTGCTACAGCAGCAGAACAAATGAGCAATAGCCAGCTTTGAACTCCAGCCTGCACTCCTAATTCGCACAGAACCACACAGAATGGTAGGGCTTGAAAGGAACCTTTGGAGATCATCTAGCCCAACCCCTCTGCCAAAGCAGGTTCACCTAAAGCAGGTTTTCACAGGATTGCACCAGGCAGGTTTTGACTATCTCCAGAGAAGGAGACTCCATAATTTCTCTGGGCAGCCTGTTCCAGCTCACCCTCAAAGTAAGAAGTTTTTCCTTATATTCAGACAGAAAATATAAGGAAAAACTTATATCTGAAGAGTCTCCTGGCAACACGCAGGACTGGTTGAGGTACTACTCACCTGTCAAAACACATCAGAAACAGCAAACTGCATCTTTTGAACCTAGAAGCAGTTTCACATTCCACTTATTGTGACTCCTGCCCCCTCTACAAGAGTCACTCTTGAGATCTGGACAACACCCAGATCTGTCTGTGTGCCTTGTGTTTATCGAGCCCATGAAGTGACTGCCCAACGTAGGCACCACATCAAAAGAGGAATCTGTGTTGACACTGAATAAGGCAAGTTTGCTTTCAAGTCACATCACACCTGCTTTGCCCCTGTGTACTTCAAGTCATCAAGATGCCGCACAAGTCAAGGTTAACCCACGACTATCCTGTAAGGAATGCAGGACCTAGAGGTGCAGTCTGGACACTTCAAACATAAAGACAACACAGTGCACTGACAATTTCAAGTTATTCCTAAAAGCTGTCATTAGAAGGGGAATGTGAAGTTCCCTCTGTTTTGCCCGTATCTCATTGCTTACACAGATGTTCTCAATCATCTTCCAAACAAACACCTGAGGTGCAACATCAGTTTCCTGCTAGTTAGCAGTATTGCTATCCTGCACAAAGCTGTTAGATGCCCAGCCCACCAGGGCTGTAGTGGCTGGCTGACACGAACATCAGAGAGCGGTAACACAACCTGGACAGCGTGAAACAACAGCTTTAGATAGAGGGAACATGGCAGAGAACATCAAAAATAAGCAGAACTCACAAAGAAGGGGGGATTTGACAGTGCACTGCCACTGTTCCAGCTGCATTTCATTTGATTGCCAGGAAAGAGCTTTGGCAACGGGCACCTGAGCAAAGCCGAGTCTAACAGCTTAGAGAGTTACCTCCAACAGCTACAGGCTGTTACCATTCAGACACACTAAGTGCCTTTTGCTTGCCCCAGCTGCAAGATAATAATATGAGTTAACCTTCTTCACCAAGTCTGGGCTAGGATACAGCTTCCCCAAAGTGGAAATATCGACAGATCACAGAATCGCAGAATCACATGGGGTTGGAAGGGACCTCTGGAGATCATCTAGTCCAACCCCCTGCCAAAGCAGGTCCACCCAGAGCAGGTTGCACAGGACCATGTCCAGGCGGGTTTCGAACATCTCTAGAGAAGGAGACTCCACCACCTCTCTGGGCAGCCTCTTCCAGGGCTCTGCCATCCTCAAAGTAAAGAAGTTCCTCCTCACGTTTAGGTGGAACTTCTTATGTTCAAGTTTGTGTCCCATTTCCTCTTGTCCTGTCACTGAGCACCACTGAAAAAAGACTGGCTCCACCCTTTTGACACCCACCCTTTAAGTATTTATAAGCATTGATCAGATCCACTGGGCATCTAGGAATTACCCTACTCCGAACAGAAGCCAGGCCCACCAGGAAGGTGGAAAGCAGAGCCCCATCTGACTCCATCTCTGAGCTGTGCTCCACTAAGATCAGCTGAGGTCCCTCACTGCTCTCCCACCTCTTGCTGTGGTGACAGCGCTCAGATTTCCTCCCCAGCTGGAAATTCAGCCTCCTGCCTCTGCCCCACACACAGACCTTGTTGCCACTTAGTGCCACACAAGCACAGTCCCCATTTCTCCCACTGCCATTCGCTTAATCCAGTCCTCACTGCAGCTTTCCCTCCACAGCCTACTTAAGCTTGTTTTTCTTATCATTCTTCCTGCAGTCTGAAGTAAAGATGTAATCACCATAGCTGCAGTGTTATCCTCCAGAAATTACTTTGTCACAGGGAAAAGTGCAAAAATACAATTACTTGC
Organism: Tringa tobata; assembly: GCA_033628505.1. Lineage (NCBI taxonomy): Eukaryota > Metazoa > Chordata > Aves > Charadriiformes > Scolopacidae > Tringa > Tringa tobata. Next base: position 5,145,244 of record JAHREE010000098.1, read on the forward strand.
TTTAGCTACAGTGGCTTAAAGAGACTCAGTTTTGAAGTGCTTCCTATTTTCCAGGAAAAGACTGAAAACTTGCACCTACACGTACAGCAATCAGAAAGTACTTGTACATTGCCTTAAAGAAAAACTATGACAATGATACCAGGTCTTATCTGCCAGAATTATGTAGTATTTCTGTCTCAAAAGCCTAAATATAGTTATATCAGAAAAAAAAGCACAACACTTGACAAGCCAACCCAAAGGTTCTTGTTATTTAACAAGCCTGAAAGAAAGGCCAAGCTACACATCAATTCTTGCAAATCAAGATTTCATTGGCACTGCTAGAGAGATGCAACTGCAACTGACACCTGCTGCCACTACTACAACAGGTCACAAACCTGGAGGATCATTGAACTAGTGGGACCTGCAGAAGTTACCTAACAAATCTCCATTCCTCAGGCAGGATCTACTTTCTCTGAACCACTCGAGAGAGACACTTGCTTAGTCTGTTTTTAAAGATCTCTGGTGCCAGAAAGACTGCAGCCCCTAAGGGCCTGTACCAGGCTTTACTCTCTTTACCATTATAAACAATTTCATATGAACTAGCCACCTCTTTCTTGCTGTTTTTTTAAGCATATGATTTCTCATCCTGTCCTTCACAGATATAGAGAAAAGATGATTAACAATTGCCTTTTACACTCATTTTATCATCCCTTTTCAGTTTCCTTTTCTTTAGCTAAACAACTCCCATCCTTGTAAACGAGGTTATCCTGTGCTTGAGCATCTTCGTTCTCTTTCAGGTTCTCTCAAAACGATCTTTAAGTGAACTTAGGCTGGCCAAAGCTGATGCTGAGGCTAATGTCAAGGCCTTACTTGCACTGAGTGCACTGCAAGGATTACTTCGCTTATCTTGCAGGCCATATATAATCCTGCTCACTGAAGCAGCCAGGCATTTGCTTCCCGGGAACGAACACTCTCCCCTCTGCAAAACCTATCCTCAGTGCACTGCAGAGTTCAGTTGCTAGAGACTAACAAGAGAGAGAGCAAGCTAGGAGAAGGGAAAGGTTAGAGTATTTGAGTATTTGCTGGCAGGCCACAGAAGGCAACATTGTCAGGACTGTTGTGCAGAGAGAGAGAGACTTTCAGGAGCTAATTGCTTCCCTTGGAACAAAAAACAAACACACCTGTGGGATGGGACAAAGAAAAGAACTAGCTTAGTAAAAGGCAGGAGGGTGAAGAAAGGTAATTGTAGTCAAATAGTCTGAGTGAGAACCAAATCCAGGCTGGCTTTGTGTGCTAAATACAGAGGGGGAACAAGTTTTCTGAGACTGCATGCCTCGCACGAGACAGTGCACTAAGGAAAAGGAGAATGAAGTACACTGCACACACAATGCAAAGGGGCCCAACCCACAAACTTCAAAGCAGAAAGCCCACTTCCTAGCACTGAGGATATTAAAGAGGATTCTGTAATTGAGCCCTTACTAATACAATGAGGCTGGATTAGTGTCCGACCTGCTTTGTTTCAGAAGTAAAAGATGACACAGTGAAGTCTGCTGGTCTAAGTGGCCCACAAGAAAAGCCAGAGGATGCAGCAGAGAACCTTACAGGTTCTCACACAAACAACTGAGAGCCCAGGCCAGACTTACCTTCCTCTTCTCCCTCCTCCAGCCCAATCAACTCCCTTTCAGCCCTCAACAAATATTTTAGTGAACAAATTCAGTGCTACATAGTTGTACAGGTATTTCATCAATGGGATTAAAAGAATCCCCGTCAAATATGGCAGGCACCAAGAATCACTGTCACCCTGTCCTCACATAGAAAGGAAACAAGAAGGCAGGAAGTAACAGGAAAACATGGCCACCAGGCAAACAAAACAAAGACAAGGTGACAATGCTGGAGAAAGAACAGAGAAATAGCTGGATTATGCTCCAATATATGAAACTCTGGAAAGGCCAAAGCAACTTTGTCATTAGCAGAGAAGACAGTCCTTCCTGATATACAGCCCTAACAAATCTGTGTGGTATAAATGCAATTTATGTGGACTATAATGCAGTTAATTTATCCCCATAAAGGAAGGCGACATTGTAACTCACTAGACAGGTTCTGGTTCTTACCGTCACTTGTGGTGATAAATTTAGCCCAAGTTTCTGTACCTGACTTTTAATTTCTGGGTAGCTTAAGCTATTCAGACACCAACCTTAATGTGACAGCCTCTGTGGCAATCCAGAAATGACACTTATCCAGCCACACTTTTTTAATTCTGGTTTTCTTTTTTTTTTTTTTTTCCCTCCCTTCTGTTTTCTTTCTCCTCTCTGGTGCTCATGAAAAGCATCAGACTGACAAGAGTAGAGAACAAGCCATTTATCTGCTGTCACAACAGATATGCAGCACAGGGCTGGTTGCCTATGCATCATTCCCTGCCAATGCGCATCAGCCTTGGCTCAGGGGGACCCATCTCCATGAGTAAGAGCACAAATCAATTTTTCATGACCGTTCAGAGTCAGCCTCTCTGTTGACATGAACCATTTCTACCAACTGCGCTGGTAGGTTCTGTCACATGGATGTCTATCCACTGGGAAACAGATCCAAACTACACATATCAGCCAATCTAAGACACTCCCTTATCTCCATTTCCACAAAAGACTTTTTTTTCAATCGGCAAAACATCTGAAGCTGGTTGGTTTTTTTTTTCTTTCCATGTGGATGCTCTGTCCATACTTTGACCCCTTAGGCTGCAATTAGCCAGGGCACACAAGGCAGGCACACAGAGAAGATGAAACCTTTCAACACCAGAAGCAGACAAGAACTCTTAACTTATGCTTTAATTTCCTTGCACACATCAGGGCTTTTTAAAGTATTTGATTACAACAAGAAAATATCTATTATAGCTTTACAAATACACATCCATCTAGTGGAACAATCTGGGGTACATACAACACCATAACAGTATTTGTCATTGTTTTAAAAGGAATGCAATGTAAGAAAGGAACCCAAAGGAATACTTCACAGCTATCTTTTTGCAGGTTTTATGAAGTATTAAAGTTCCAATGCAGGTATTTCTTTTTCTTGCCAAAAAATATAATGAAACTAGAAAATGGCAGCACATAAATCCATAATGGTAACAAGCCTGAAAAATGGTATCATTGTAACTGATTCTCGATACATATTTAAGAGTGTAATTCCAAGGGATACTTCTAGCACTCTCCTTTTCTCCTTGCGCTGCAACTTTCCCAGAGGCATATAATAGCGTAGCTGATGGTTTAGCAAAAGCCCCTGCTTTACCAGCCAGCTGGATTTTAACCTGCACAGAAGGCAATCACATCTGAAAGCATGGGGGATAAACTCCAATTTTCACTGTGTGAAAGTATGCAGCTTCAAGCAAAAGGAGATTTCGATCCCTGAGCAGGGAAGGGCCACTGTAAATAGAGGACCCATAACAGTTACTAAAGGTCTCATTTTTAACATCTGACTTTGTGTAGAGGAACGTGCAGAACAGATTTACTAATAGATCAAGCTGCTCAAAACCCTGAGGTTGGCGACTTCACATGTATGTATTAAATTCAGTGTATACGTGGCATTTATTTGCTGTGCTGGCTGCTAAGAAATGGCTTATCATAGAAGGAGTTCATCGGAATCCTTCCTGCTTTTTATTATGGAAAGAGACAAAGTTTAGCAGTCTGAGTTCCCCAAAAAATTCTCACTGCTGAGAGCAGGAGCACATTTTCAGAACGACAGGCTGGTGGGCAACAGGCAGCAATACAACCGGTACTTTACAACAGCAGTGCCAAGTAGTGGGAAGGTTTGCGGTTTTCCTGTGACACTTGGTACTGTTGTGCTCTTAATTCCTATTATTGGCCCTTCTCTACTTTGCCAACAGGCTTCCCTTTATCTCAACGTATGCTTCTTCCACTCACATGCTTCCTTAGCTTCTGGGAGAAAGTCCCAGAGGACTTAAATCCTCTGTCTCTCTCCGCTCTTTCTTTGCAACTGCTTAAACTAAATGTCTGCAGTCTTCATCCTAAAGGCTTCCAACCCTGAAATCCTACCTGTCTTTTCACAGCTCCTTTCTAGTTACTCTTCAGTTCTTTCAATGTCTTCCTAAATTACACCATCAACATGCAGCACTTCTTTCTTTCCTTCTTGGCTTTTCTGTCACTTGCCCTTGATCACCTGTCAGCCTCCTCTGCCCACACATTATATGTAGGACCCCATTCCCCCAGTACCCTTCCCTTGCACTCTGAAAGAATCCTCCATGAGCTTCTGCACAATATATTCTTTTAAGTTTCTTTTAAACCTCACCTTTACAATGATGTCTCTAAAATCACAGAATGACAGAACTGTCTAGGTTGGAAGGGACCTTTCAGATCGAGCCCAACCATCAACGTAACACTGACAAAAACCATCGCTAAACCATGTTGCTAAGCACCATGTCAACCCATCTTTTAAATATCTCCAGAGGTGACTATTCCACCACTTTCCTGGGCAGCCCATTCCAATCCTTGATAACCCTTTCAGAGTAAACATTGTTCCTAATATCCAATCCAAACCTCCCCTGGTGCAACTTGAGGCCATCTCCTTTTGTCCTGTCACTTTTTACCTTAAGACCAACTGCCCCCCTGGCTACACCCTCCTTTCAGGGAGTTGTAAAGAGCGGTAAGGACTCCCCTCAACTTCTTTTTCTCCAAACTAAACAATGCCAGCTCCCTCAGCTGCTCCATGTAAAACTTGTTCTCCAGACCCCTCACCAGCTTCATTGTGCTTCTCTGGACTCACCCCAGAACCTCAACATACCTGCACCAGAGCTGTCCCTCGGCGAGTGACCCTATATCTTACAACAGAAGGGGTTGTAGGTACTAGTAAACTCCTGGATCTGGCCTGCTAAGCATTTACTACACCATTGTTTTCCCTGTATTTTTTTGCTGACGCTGTTTGTATTACATCAAGGCTACAAGCCCCTTGCAACAGCAACCAACCCCTCAGTCTCTCTTTGTACCATCTCTTGTGCAATTAAGTGTTCAGGCAAAAATTAATACCCCCTATATGACTTCCAAAGCGAGTAAGATGGAAAGAGAAAAGTTAAGAGGAACACCACTGCCATAAATATAGGTAGTAACACACTAGACATTTTTGGCACGAGTATTTTTCACTAGTGGCATGTGACAGGCAATGGAAGCTGCTGCTGTTCCATGAGCTTCATAACTAATTCCTTCCAGGCTCCAGCACTGCGGGTGGCTGTGCAGCCACCACTGAATAGAAGGTGCAGCCACCACTGAATAGAAGGTGCAGCCATGCCCATGCAGTTTGTTCTACTGAGTATGGGGAAAGCCCATCTCCTGGATCACAGGAGCGCCGGGTGTTGCATGAACTTGTTCCACATACACAACCTGTGCCTTCCAATAGACCAAAGAAATAATTAATTGCTGAACTAACTGCTCTGACTCTTTCCAGAGAATTTAATTTTACCTTGATGGTAATTAATTAATTTCAGCAGCAATGGGTCCTCCTTGACCAAAGCTGAATCTGGCCTGTAATATATTTAGCATATCAGCTTTACTAGTCAAGTTTCTAGTGGCAATTAAAGGACAATTCTTGCTTAGTTGCCTATTATGGGTGTGAAAACAAGTTCCTCAGCCCTTCACACTGCCACTTGATGTCATCCTGTCCCACTGACAACCAGAACAAAATTCTGGCTGCAAGGGGCCAGGAATGCAAGGTGGCATTGTCTTTGGCCACCCCTGCTCATCTGGAAGTGTTCAAGATAGAAGAGATAAACTGGATATTTCCAGGTTTATGATTCTCTTTACCTTTCTTTCTCTCTGCTCAGAAAAATAAAGCAAACATTTTAAGAACTGGGTTCCCAATTCTTTTGGCTCCAGCGGTATCTGCTCCAGGACAGGTGAGGGAACAGGCAAAAATACAAGAATACCTGCAATCAAGCAATCCTATGCAATATATTAAGAAAATTAATAAAAACAGTTTTGCAACACATTTAGAATTTAGCAAACACTCAGTTCATCTGATCATGAAAGCGAAGAAGGCCAACGGTCCAGAAAGTTACAGATCCTATTGATTCCCCTGTCTCCAGACCGAAAGCCTCCAGGGAGCAGTTACTCAACCCCAGAGCTTTGACATTAAGCCGGGATTCAACATTTTCTCCTCGACTGCTTTTTCCCAGCCCTTTTGACATAATGGGCTACTAGTTCTTGGATAATGGGTGTGCCAGTCTTCATTTAGATGTCCTGTTCCCTTTTGCCTCCAAACACAGAAAGGAAAAAGAAAACTCTCTCAAATAGCTACTTGTAGCACTCCCCCAGAGTAAATCCTTTCCATCCCTGTACAAAAGGATAAACACATTCCATCATAACATATTTAGAGAGTTACTTCCCTGACTAAAATGCTCAGCTGTATCCAAGATACCTGACATCTTGGGTCAGTAGTTTAAAAACACACCTAGAATAAGGAGGGAATTGCCAGCAAATTGACTCACAGCCACTAGTTCATGGTTGTTTCTGTCCTCCCTAACTCACATGATCTGTACCAGACACCTTCTACCTCTTAGCTTTGGCCTCCCTTTGAATTTTATTACAGACTCAGAGCTACACTTTCTTCCTTGCAGTTAAATTAACCTTGCTGGGAGGAAGCAAAAAGCAGGATGGTCTTCCTCTTCCATTCTTAGTATTAAATTATATTTTCCAGTCCCACAAAACTGTAATTTGCCAGGTCTCACCTTAACATGGGCCTTGGGTGGTATCAGTAGGCCACCTCTGACAGGCCTCGGCTGGTACCATGGGGCAGTCATATGGCAAATGAGAGCTTCCCATCTCCATGTGAGGTGGAACTCACCCACCCGACACTTTGCGTTTTGTATACGAAGATACATAATCTTTTATCAACAGACCACAACTCAGCAAATCTCTCAAGCGCAGCCAGGGCTGGGTTAGAAATGCATTGTTTCCATATACAGATGCAGTGTCAATTGCATCAGAGGTGGGGAACAGGGACTGTGACAAGGTTTGCTCACCCTCAAACAACCACACACATGTAATTAAGGCAAGTCTATCCACAGAGAGACAATTCAGAGCCGAGGTTTCTATGCAATGCATTATTTCACATCCTAGAGCAAGATAAATCAACAAAGCCCTGTGACAAAGGCCCTGGAGTCTCTCACATATTATCCAATTAATTCAGACCCCACCTAACTAGGTAAATTAAGACTATGAAAAATCATCACTATTTATATTCAGACAGTGTTCTGCATGAGCTTTATTTTTCCATAAATATTCTGTTTTCTCTGTACTGAAGATACATATAAAGATGAGAAAGAAGTAGCCAAAGACTTCTGTGTTGTGCTACACAGGGCTTCCAACAGTACGTGTTCATGACTAGACAAATTAGCTGGGTGTTTTTGCTAAAACCATCATTTGTGAATCATTATGGGTGCTTAATTGGTCATCAGCAAATTCCAGGGTTAACACCTCACTTAATGAACAAGCTTGTTCAAACCCCTGAAAATTATTCACTCGGGCTGCCTGGACTCCTGGAGAGACAGCTAATGCTTCGGTTCACATTCTGACATTTTCTGCGTAACTATAAAGGCTAGGAAGATGTATATCTGTGTATGTGGGCAAGTGAATAAAAATGCATATAAAATGAGAAAGAGAGCACTCAAGCACACACTCAGATTCAGGAACACAAGCTTTGTGGCAAGTGACAAATGTATAAGACCTTGGCTATGAAGTGAATGCTGTATCTAAGGTAATGCATTTCTTGTCAGGCTTTCTCACCCAAAAGTATCACTCAGGCATGAACTTTTAGAAGCATCTGCCACAGGCACAATTACCTAAATTCCAGCCAGGGCAATCTCAGCATCGTCAGATTAATAGCAGGAGTAGCTCTGTTGCCAGTGTAGCTAATGTAATAACCTTAGTATTTGCCTTCTGTAAGCACTATATGGGCTGGTTTCTCACTTAATCCAGACTTGCAGTACTGCCTCCTGAGCTCTCTATCTGCTATGCTCAAAAATGGATTTCTGCTTCTCCCCCCCTTTTTTTATTCTTCCCCCTCCCTTTTCTTTCTTTCTCCTTCCTTAGGGTATTTTACTCCCCTTTGTATTACTCACTTCTGAGGAAAGCCAGCTGTCTTCCTACACTCTTCTTTTAGAAAAGGTCAACATTTAGAGAATGGAAAGCTTCAAATAATGAATAAGGAGCTGCCAGGTAGATTGAAAACCCAAAAGGAATGAAAAGACCAGGAACTGGAAATAGCATCCAACATCAATTTGCTCATCAGCAAATTCCTAACCTGCTCTAATCACAGCAGGGCAATCCTCCTAAACAGGATTGCTCCAGCTATTAACACACTAAGGGCCATGAGAGGTGGTGAAAAGAAGATGAATTCCCAGCTGTTCTTCAGCCACCTTGCCAAGGATTACTTTAAAGATGCATCTCAAGTCCTGCTAGATATCCCAAAGGAAACTGGATCTACCTGCAGTGCTAGATGCCTTCCCTTCTTCCTTTTGCTAGTACTTCAACCTGTGCAAAGGACCTAGTGGTCAAACTCCATCCTGTGTGTCAAGAAACAAAGGACACTGGGATACTCTGGCCAAAAAAAGAATTCTAAGCTGCTCTAAAGCCGGAGGACACCACAGTTAGTTGCACGTGTTCGTGACACCACAAGCAGGATGCAAGCATTATGGAAATATCGCTAGTTCCTAATCCTTCTGCACAATAGCAAGGAGGGATGCCACCCCAAACTGGAGTGCATGAAGGATCTTGATGCATAGAAGAGATCTAACAATAGATGTGTTAGATGCCCTTCCATTAATGCCAGGTGGCACAGTGGACACTCATTACCATGAAAACCAGATCTTTTAGCATATGTTTGACTGTCTCCCACACAAAATCATAGATACATACAAAGTAATAGAGCTAAATCACACTGCAAACCTACCTGGTGCTATAACAACTTGGCACAAGAAGAAGAATATAACCTTGGTTACAGATAACAGCAGAGAAGATGGAAAGAGTTGTTCCCTTGATCATACTCTTTTCTTTCTTCCACTAGATCTCAAAGTGACCTTTGCAATTCAAGCCATGCCATGGTCATTAAAATAATAAACGTACATTTTATTACTTCTACTCATACTTGTAAGAAAACCCAGCCTGAACTCCACCTTAATGTCCAATTCTTGTTAATGTTTCATATCTTACTGAGTTTGAGGCCTTTCATCCTGCTATATGAAGCTGACTGACCCCCATCTGTTCTCCTACCAGCAAAGAGTAGCTTGAATGTGGTTAATGTACCTGTCAAACTCTGCTGTGATGAATGATATGTTAATGATGAGCATGGTATTAAATAATTCACCATCCTAACAATAAGGTGACTCAGTTCTTGCACCATTCATTTTTATTTTTCATGGAAGGAACTTGCTGTTCCTGAACATGCTCTTGTCTAGGTCAAGAGTGGGCGTGTGTCCCCGGTGAAGAGGCAGAAGAATGTAGATTTTCCCAGCAAATATTTCAAGTGCAAGAAGAGCTGTGTAAATGCAAGACCCACACATAATGAGATCAGGTTAGGAGTCTCAACCATTTAACTTCTCAAGGGTGACAATACTTGGGTTTCACACACACATGTAAATGCAACAGCTACTCTGGCAAACCTTGCATCCCACATACAGTCTCCTGTCAACTCGTATAAGCCACTGTTACTTCAGCAAAATAAAACCAAGGCCAGATACCAGAGATCTGTTCCAGCCAATCTTCTAAAGTTTGCTGGCCCAAAGGAACAAGCAATTGGTAATCCCACATTGCCAACAGAACCGCAAGTCCCAGCGGACTGTGACTATAGAAGTGATGATTCTCTTCACAACCCAAAACCAGGGTCTGGGGCAGCAGTCAATCACGTTATTTCTCGCAACCTTAGTTCACTCCTAAAATTTTCCAAACCTCCAAAGCCAGCTGAATATTATCTTACAAATGCATTTCCACGGTATAATTGTCCATAGTAATCTTAGCCCGGGTACGGATACATAGGTTCTAGTTATGTTCGGACACAAATTTTGAAGGATTCAGGTGAAGGATGGCTTTTCCAATGTTTGAGCCGGAGCGTTTCCTGCACTGGGTACATGTCCTGGGGTCTCAAAAACACAAATACACAGCCGGAACAGAAGATGCTCTCTCCTGACTTCACAGCCCTCATTGCTGGCAACCAGGAGACAGGCTAGTATTAACCAAAACAGGAGCTGCTTCTCTTTAAAAGTCTCAGTGAACAAAACCTCAACCCAAAGAAAGGCCATAAGCAAGGACTGCTTTCTTTCACAAAGCATCATGCCACACCACACTTCAACATCCTACATTATGTGATCCAGATTAGCCAGATCCATTTCTCCACAACAAGCAGGAGGCCACATGACTTGGCAGCTGCCTGCCACAGCCATTTATTCCTCCCACATATTTCTAGTAAAACCTACCACCACAGCATCTGGACATCCAACCCCATAGGACAGAAGATCAACGTCATACGAATCACTTGTCCAAAACCAACTTCCAAAACTCAACAACAGTTTCCATGTGGATCCTGCCTGGTGTCTTCAGTTAGGAGACAGGAAAGGGTTTACTTCTTTCATGTTCTCTTAAGTATAAGGTAGCATCTTTCACACCTAGACACAATTAAGGCACGTGTTCTCATCCCATTTCCACTTGGGAAAACAAAAATGGGACTTACTAATATCAGAAAGCCAGCCCAAGAAGTGGACCGACTCTGCATTATTCGCTAGCATCAGGAGACCTGAAAAATTTACATCCTTTGAAACTGGGTCACACATTGCTCTGCCACAACAAAAATTAGCTCATCTGTCCAAAAGGCATATAATACTCATGAGGTCTGAAGTTGTTTACTTCTGCTCCAAGGGAGAATTAGGGCCTTGATTCTGCTGTGATGAAGGCTATAAAGTGGTCTCCAGCATGGTTTTAATACATGGAATATTATAGCACGGGGTTTATGAATGTTTACATTTTTGCCCTCCAGTGACCACAGAAAAGCACAGAGTCTGGTGCCCAGGGAACAACACGACTAATTCAATGTGGCAGTGGGTCAGCAGAGGTGAGACAGAACAGCACTGAAAACCACTCTCTTTGCATGACCCCTTAGAAAAAACATCTCAGGCACCCACAGCAAGCATGCTTTTGTTGGTCCACAATGTCAGCTTTATCCCATTTACTGGAACAATAAATCCTGCCAGAAGAGGATGCCAGCTACCCTCAGAGAGAGCTTCAGCATCGTCTTTGGATACTTTTGTCCTTCCAGTTCATGGAGGAGAACTCAGTTCCAAAATCCCTGGAAAGTCTGTAGTCAAAGATAGCAAATGAGGCTGTTTGACTAGTGTCCCCATCCTCAAAACAGGAAGTTTCACTAAATCTAAACAAAATGCAAATAGCTCATCTCCACAGTTTTCCTGGGCTCTCCAGATCCTATGGGTGGCTCTTCAGTGGTGGTGCTGCAGAACAGTCGCTGCTTTCCAACCCAGAGACAGCTGTTTCTCCAGATGGACAGAGTAAGTTGTTATTCCTCACAACACAGAAGGAACACAAACTCAGCCACCTTGGAGACATGGGCTCCGAAAAGGTCAAAGTAAATTACTGTGTGATAATAATTACTTCATCAATAATTAAAAGTGATAATAATCACATTTGGGATGAGCCAAAGGGATACATTAAATACCATCAGTGCATCAAGCACAAGGAGAGGAGATTATACAAAGCAGACAAAATGCAGACCTAAATTTATTATCGCAGCCTAAATTCCTCTTTGGCCTCAGAGGAAAGAAAAAACAATATCTGTCCTTTTTTTGCTGTTGTTGTGGAAGGATCTCTTGCTTAAGTCACCAGCTCACCAAAAGAAACTCTGATATCTGAAACCTTCAAGGATAACAGATCTTTAGGATGCTAGTTCTGTAGCACCAAGGTGAACAATATCTCTCTCAAATATCGACCCACCAGACAGACAAATTATATAGGTCATACTACACCAAAAAGAAAAAAGAGCAGGAGTGTGGGTTCCCCTTCCATACAGCACCTTTTTTTTTTTTTTTTTAATAATGCTCTAATATGTCACTTTAAGGTCTAATCTAAAAAGTCAAGGTCTCCATCCAGTCCAGGGTCATCAGCACATAGAGCTCACCACCCACATAAAATACTTCATGCCACGTCTCAATACAGGTGATTCTGCACAGGTTTGTCAGTGGAGGGGGAGGGAGGAGAGAGTGTGCTGGTTGGCAAAATCTGAGACACTGTGTGGGGTCGGAAAGAGGAAAACATTTGCAAGTTTTTTTATTATTGTTATTTTAAGCGATTGCAAACCATTAAAATTAAAGAGATGACAATGTGAAAAGCACCAAATGCTAATACAACGTCCCACAAATCTCATCCATTCCAGCTGATGTGACAAACATTCAAAGCCCAGAAAAAAAAAATAACCAGGTGTTGCCTTCTTCAGTGACATAATGAGTTTATTAGTTCAAAACTAGGCCCACTTGTGCAGATAAGTAACTGTTCAAGCTAGGTCTGTTTACACACATGCATGCAGTTTCACATCTGCCTTCTGGGATGCTGGTATCTAATGTCTGAAACACCAGTTATTTCTACCTGACTGAAGGAGGAATGCCAGATCTTCCTGAGAACACTCATTTGGGCATTTCATGACCTTCCAACATCATCATATCTGGATTCCTCCTATATATATTAATACACTTGTTCTCAACTGTTCCAGGTGTCCTGAAAAGCACATTCATTCCTGTTTCACCAGTGAGGAGCTGAAATGTTCAGAAACCCACAGGACAGAGCCTGAGAGGACTTAAACTGCTACCCACTCCATGCTGCAAATGCCAAGCCCCTTTTGAACAACTGCCCAGAAGTCTCATGGGAAGTCAGCAGCTAAGCCAAGACCTGAACTCACATCTTCTGAGCCCCACAGGAGAGGACAACTTCTGAACACTGCTTAAGTACGGTTGCCAGGTTTTGAACTAACCAGATTTCACCTCACAGCCCTCAGTACCTCTTCAACACATATCTCCAAATCATCAGGCCCTTCAGCTTCCCACATTGTGGCTAATACTACTGACTCTTGCTGGTGCCAACTGCCAGCACAGACTGTGGCAGACCTCCTGACCGAGGTGAAAGGAGTATTTCTGTACCATGACTGGTCAAATCATCTTTTTTCTTTATTAACAAGGAGAAAGTTTCCAGGTAGAATCCCCCCCGCCCCGAATCCAGGATCCAACTCTGCAAGCTGCCAAGTTGGTGCCAAGTGCTTCCCAGTTCTCTGCAGAAGTGAGACCAGCAAAAGGCATTTTTGCACTCCTTTCCTCGAGAACTTTGTCCATTAACAATGCACATCTCATATTTGTGCCACAAATATGGCCTCAAGCACTCTGCTAGCAGAGTAAGCATCTCCTAACAGCCAATATATCAGCTCCAGCTCAGAATTGTCCAGCAGCATTACATTTTCATTTTGCATTTTAATGTTGTATAGCCCAAACAATGACACTGACTCTGAAGACAGAGGACAGTTCAGAATCCAAGACTTGCAAACCTCAGCTGCTCTTCAGTCTCCAGCGCCAGCTTTATCAGAGTCCAGTAAGCCATCCCCCCAGAGAAGCTAATGCAAGGAAAAATACTTGCTGGTTTTGGCAGTTGAATCTGCAGCATTTTTGCTAAGGAGCAGAAGATCTAGAAAGTCAGCTACAGGAGTTTTTCAGAAATCTTGTCTTTCAATTCCCTTTTGGATATTAAGTTTAAAGACTCTTGCAGTATCTGGGCCGTTTCATTTATTTCTTCCGAGTGCTGGATTTGGCTACACCAAGCACACGGGCTGATGCTCCAGAACACAGCAAGAAGGCTTGGAAGAAAGCGGCTTGGAGCAATCGGTTCCCCTTGTGTGATCAGAGCTAAGCAGCTCAGCACAAGAGGGCAGATTCTGGGCTGTACCTTTGCACAGAAACAGCACTTCAAGATCCAAACAGGATCAAACCTATGGATCATCAGGTATTTTGTAAGAACACAGCCAAACTCTGCCCGCAGAAGATCTTATGATCTGAGAAAAATGATGAACAATATTATCTTGATTTTACAGGTGGAGAATTTAGCTGCCGAGTGACCATGGACTGTCTGCAAAGGGAAACTGACTGATGCAAGAAATGCATTCTTAAATAAGTGTAGCAACACCCCACAAGAACAAGCTTATTCTGAAATCATTGTGTCAATTAAGGTGTTTTCATAAATAACTTCAGCTTCTTTGCACACCACCTTTCCTGGGGCCTGAGATACCAGGTTCACACAGCTCCAACGCCTATTCAAGCACTTGGCAGCCACTGAAATTAAGCTGGCATCAGGCACCTAAATCCCCTTGGAGATCTGAGCCTAGTGTCTTGCTCTGTGACACAAAGGAAGTCTTGGAAAAACCAGGATTTAGAGGAAAACCTTCTTTATCTCCCCTTAATGAAACAAGTCCTGCAACCCAATAAAAAGTTGATCTCTCCTCTTTATCACTTGTATTGCAGTTCCTTTCCAAATAGCAGCATTCGGAATGAGTAGCTGTTACCATTTATAGCAATCCTGAGCAGACAAGCAGGTCCTTTCGATAGCTGGTATTATAATCCTAAAGCACCCCAACAACCCAGACATCACAGCCCTCAGCAAACTCAAACTGACCCGCTCTTTAGACAATTTAAAACTATATTCAAACTCATCTACCAACCTGTAAGGTCAGGAATCTCTTAGTCTCCTGTTTGTCCTTCCCTTGAGGTGCAGGGATGCAGTTTTACAAAGCTTTGGCACTCTAAAAGCCTGACAGAGCAAAGATGATTCTGCCACCCAACTGAAGTTTACTTCTTTGATTTAATATGGTACAAACATTTACCAATGCTGAAGTCTGACCAGCACTAAGAGCCCACTGCTAACAACCATGGCACACTTCATGCCTGACTTTAAGGTCAGCCAAGTAACAATAGATAGTCTTCTTAGTCTTTTGGAGTTTAAAAGCATACCTAATGGTATGTAAGCGTCACAAGATACACATTTAAAGCAAAGGATTCACCATAATACACAGGATTTCAGCTAGGTCTATTTGTGTGTTAAGACCACAGCCAAGATGCACGAGCTAAACCACAGTCTAGACATCAGATCCAAAAGAGGGTATCTTCAGCATCAAAACTCACTGCTGACTTCGAAATGGAAGTCTCCCTCTCCTAATTGCCACCACTTTGTCCTGCTTTCATCTAGTACTTTGTCTGTACCCTCTTAGAAAGTAATTAGCCTGAACCCAGCTTAACACACAGAATCAAAGCAGGAACTTCTCAACTTTGATATCACTACATCTATGCTAAATCGGAGGGACCTGATTTTACAAAGCAACTTTACCACCTGTGGGCATGTCATCACACCACCACACAGCATGCCAAGTGCACAAGCAAGGGCTGGTTTGGTGTCTGATGGTTTTCTGTCATATAAAAATCAGCCACTTTTGCTCGCAGGACCACAGCAAGCGCACACACACAAATTCAGTGCCCAACTGCACTGGATGTTTGGGAAATCATGTCTGAGTGAAGATCCCAGCAGAAATCCAACCCTCTACCCACTTCCGATGCCACTGCCTCACACATAACTAAAAGGTGACCCCATCGAATGGCCGATATGTTCAGAACAAATCTAGGCTTTAAAAAGAGCTAGTCAATTTTACTGTCAATAACTGCAGCAGCTAAGATAACAGTAATCAAATCTCGTGCTTCAGAATGTGAATTAAGTGCCTTCGGGGTCAGAAAGATACCTACTTTTTTGCCTCTGGATATCAGTGAAGAACTAGCATAGAGGATTATATGATTCAAACATAACACCCATTTATTGCTCGGTGCCATAAGCTGGATACTGTATTTAACAGGTAAAATGATCCAGTACAGCCAACTCTCTGCCACAACTTATTAACATCAACTTTTACTTCACATTCTCCCGCTGTCTCCAGCCTTCTCTGTAACATGATTTTGTTTTGCAGAAGGTCAAATTTTGTTTTCTTAGCTGCTCTCCAAAAAACGCATACAGAATTACCTAAGGGCACTTCAAACACGCTTTGATAATTTTTTGTTTTAATTGGGCCAGCTATCTATTATCAACATTAACACTGAGAGAATATTGAAAACTACATCTAAAACACTGATTAGCTGCTGTTCGGGTCCTTAATTCCCTAGAAATAGCCAATAGAGCAGGCATTTCCTCCACACGCAGCCTCCCTGCTGTGCCCCAATGCAACAGAAGAGCTAGGCAAAGGGAAATTAAGCAATTAATTGGTTCTTTCAAAAAAAAAAAAAAAAAAAAAAAAAAAAAGCTAGTTGAGTAAATCATTTAGTACATGGGAAATTAATAGCAGCAGCCAAAAGTCAGGCACAAGGGAAGAAGCATCTACTCCCTCCTGAAGCTGTCTGTTGCCCTCTGCTGTTCTCTGGGTCAGCTCCCTGCATGGCTGGTCAATGCTCCTCACTCAAGAGTTTCTTTCTGTCCTCACCCATTGCCAGCCTTGAGCTTCACAGCAGTTCAGCCAGGACTGTACACATCCCTCTCCCGTGCACCTGGACAGGAGACACAGGCTGGCACAGTTCTCCTAGCTTGGTTGGCCAAGCCACTGGTAAACCATGAAAGACCTATCTTGCCTTGCAAGACTCCTAGAGATTGCCAAGTTTGCGGAACACTGCAGCAAGGGAGCCAAACAACTAGTGCTAATACACACAACTGCAACCTACTTCATGGGCACAAACACGAGATTCGGTCAGTTTGGACTACACTAAGTAGGTGCCACACATTATCAGCTTCTAGGGGGGAACACTACACTGTCCTGGTATCATGATAATTAGTGACAACATACATTATTGGGAAAAATCTGCTTCCAACTGCAGAAAGAGTGGAGGACTGGTGGCAACATAGCTAAGAGGACAAGCCTAAGGATGCTCTCCTGTTGTCTCTTCAAGCTTAAAGCAGTAACCAAGGTAAACCAGTCAATGTCAAACTCCCTTAAGCCAGACATCATGAAAATGTCACCATGCACAGAGTTGGTGAAGTACTGACACAATGTACTCTGGAACAAAACAAACACCCTTGGAAGAATCTAAGAAAATGCTAGAGATGTTTATCTGGGAGAGTTTGGATGAAATTGAGTGTATCTCACCAGACCAGCTCCCCAAATGGTCTTTTCTATAGTTTTCAGATCAGGAAACCTGGCAGTTTGCCCTATTTTTGATTTTTCACCCATCTGTGCATATGCCAGTAAGACACTTAATCTTTCTGTCACATTCTCCTCATCTGTAACATGGTGATCATGACACATAACAGCTGGTTTTGGACACCTGTAGAGAGAGAAAGCACAAAGCAGGAGCCAGGCTGCAATATTTTTACTGCTACTGGGGTAACAGAGACATTGGCAGTTATTTTTAAGCAAGTTTAGACATGAAAATGAGGTCAATAATGAATGTCTTGTAGCCCTCTCTTTTTGAGATACCAGTTTCAGTTCCAGCCCAAACTCTCAGTCTGACCCAAAACAAGTCACCAAATGGGACCCACTTCCTAAGTGAAACAGAGATATCCATTCCTGACTCCACTGGTACATTGGAAGGGTGAAAGCCCACCAGGAGATGCCCAAAGGGCTGTGCAACCACAAAGCCAGAAAAACACTCAGAGGACCAGACTGCAGCCAGGGTACAAGCAAAAGCATCCCCCCACCTAGGCCAGCCTTAGCACATGGACAGGTCCTAATCAACAAGCGTCTAGATTTGTGTAACACTCACTCAAGGGAAATAACTGCTCAGTGTCACCCTTTCACCATGACCATACTGCTGGGGGACACCAGTGCTAAGCAGCTCATCTCCCAACTAACAATGTGAAAAACATGAAGTTTGGAAAGGAGGAGAGGAGAAGAAAACATGGCAATCAAACCAGCTGTGATGACTGACTACAAAAAGATGGCAGCACGAGATTGCTGTCACCTTAATGAAGCCATCCTGATCCTGTTTGCTCACTGTCATTAAAACAGCCGTACTCCCACACTGCGCACCCTCCTCCCTCTCCCATCTTCACCCCACACAACTTGCTAGTATCCACACAGAAACTGCCAGGCATCCCTAGGTCAGACCCTGCTGCAAGTCAGTAAAAATGCAGAGCACCTCCAATTACGCAAAGAAAACGGAGACTGAAACTTCTCTTAGAAGATGTCAGAGCATGAGTCTGAATTAAGATTATTTCCACCGCTTAATAACTGTGACAAATCCATCCTGCCCCCGGAAACATACTTAGGTGCATACAAAAAAAGATGGAAGGAGGAGATGATGAGCCTTCAGTATTAGCTCATCAGTCACAGAAAAAGTGTTCACAGGGCTTTCTTGGAGCGCTTGCCTTCAGTGATAAAAAACCATTGGTAGAAATCAGCAATTGGAAAAGTTCCCAGTACCACCAGCACTGCTAATTGGCCCTTTATACACAGACCAAAAGTGAACCAACTAGGAGGATTAGACACAAAAGAGGTTTCTTCTACCGGAAGGACCAGCTGCTTCTCCCAGAAGTGTGTGTAAGTGGCACCTCTTCTCAGGACAGGTCAGACTGCTCTAAGCTTAGAGTCCAGCTCTCCTGCCACCTTCCTGTGATAACAGCTCTCAAGAGCAAGGCATTAAAGTATATCTGTGCCTATAAATTCTCAGCTTACAACAGCCCCAAAACTCAGCAGTTCCCATTGAAAGCACTCTTTGTGCTGCTTGACACACAGACACCTTTCAGGTGGTGGGCAAGTTCCCCCATCCATGGATCTGCCAGCGACCTGCCTTGGCCTGAACAGTAAAAGCTGTGGACCACAAGTGATGAAGTGAGCGGGTCATCCCTCTCCATCTACCAACCAGCAGCGCGAGGGCAGAAATCAGGTCCCTCTGTGATTTTCCATGAGAACTCCAAAGTGGGTGGGTGGCAGGAAGGCAGGACACCAAGGTATGACAGCAGGAGCCAGTTCATCCACCCTCCACAGGTCTGGGCTAAGCCCGAGTCCAAGGGTCCTTTTGTGGTCTGTTAGAGCATCACTTTCAGTGCTTCCTCCCACAGCTCATTATCTCCTGTTCCTCCTTTAAATAAGTCTCTTTTCAAAAAAAAAAAAAAAAAGTGGAAGCAACTCAGTCCAGCAGCTCTGGACAGGATGAGTTCTCATTCTCACACTCTGTAGCTGGAGCTACCATCAGTCAGACACAGTTTACTGCCGTGCTCCCTCTTGTACCGTGCACTGCAGCTTATTAGCTGTTACTCAGCATCCCTTCCTCCTGCTGCTTGTCACCAAGGAGAATGGCAGCTGGGATTTGGCACAACACTTCACCATCCTTCAGTACACCCAAGTATCCTAATGGATTGAGCCCAGTATTGTTCGTATCAAATACTTATGAAATTAAATTTTTCTTCTCTCATCTTCAGTGTTGATATAAAAATTAATAAGCAGAGGTATTTTGCTTTTTAGGTGGTAAATCAGAGAATAAAATGCACAGGTCAAATAATTGCCATACTGTCAGAGGATTATTCACATCTGGACAATCACATGTTGTGGGAATAGAACACTTGTGATAGAACTGCAATCTTTACCAAGCTCTGGTATCAGACAACACGATATTCTGTTTTTTTTTTCACTGTTACTAGAATGAAACCACTCATGAAATTAGGGAAAACAACCAGAACTCAAAGTTGAGAGGCATCCATCTCAGCTAAACCATGCTACCTCTTCTACTTCTTCTCCAAACTACACAAAATTCCAGGCTCTGGAACAAATCCTAACTGTATGAACAAAACCACAGAAGAACTAGTCTGCATAAAGATCAAGACAAACAGCGAACTTCATTCTAGTGGGTTCAAAAGCTTTAGGGAGTAAAGTCCCCTGGGATCCCAGTCCTGGAATCCTGTACTGGAATGGCAGCTCTAAGGCTCTTGCCAGTACTTCCACCCAAAGCTTTCAAATGCCTTTAGTTCAGGGGAAGGTGAGGCAGGGGAAAAAAAAAAAAGTCTTTAATGAAATTAATATTCAATTTTGCTACAAAAATATTTTCCATTAAGTTTTCATAGCCTATTTTTTTTTTCTTTTGAGAAGCAAAAGTAAGCTGAAGTATGCCCTCATGGATTCATGCTCTGCTCACTTTTTAAATAGATTTATTTTCTAAATACTTTTCAGAAATGGAAGCTGTTTTCAAAACTGAAGCTGCCTTCGCAAAACATTTGCATTTTGATAAAAACGTATCTTCCCTCCCCCCCCAAAATGGAACACTTCATTCAACTTTTTGGTTTGACTATTGTAGGGTAAAGATGAAAAATATTGCCATTTAGAAACTGCCTTCTGTTGACCCACATTATTCACAACACTGTTAGTTTCTCTGTGCTCCAGCTTCCACTGTTATAAATACTCTTCAGACTCATTCCCTTCCTTGGGCTTGTCCTTTATCAGTGCTCAAGAAACCCTTCTGAGGCCGGGCTTCCTGAGCAGGCCAGAAAAACAGCCTTTAGGTGCTGAGATCCACTCTCAGCAGAGCAGACTGGCCTTTCCAAGCTGCTGGACTGCTGACACTTTGCAAATGTCATCTCCGTCCCACGGCTGGCGGGGCAGGCGTGATGGAGCATTACTAGAGAGCACGCACACAAGAAAAAAAATTAAAAAAAAAAAAAAATCAATCACTTGGAGCAAAGATTAATAAGGGAGGTGGGATTATAAAATGCCAGAACTGCTGACAGCTGAAGTGCTGAGGAATATCTGCAAACCTCTGCAACTCCTGGCTATCATAATTTCCCTGGCATATCCACCAGTCACCGTCACTGCTCTGTTCTCCAACACAGGAAAAACGCAGCCTCACAACCACACGTAGGAAAGTTTCACACATAGAGAGCATTTCTGTTTCATTGTTCCTCTCTTGCTCCTTCCCTGTCAAATTGCACTGACTGCCCTGGAACAGGCTGCCCAGGGAGGGTGTGGAGTCCCCTTCTCTGGAGGTTTTCAAGCCCCACCTGTATGCAGCCCTGAGTGATGTGCTCTGGGCAACTGAGAGTTTGACTGGAGGATCTCTAGAAGGTCCCTTCCAACTCCGACAATTCTGTGATTCCGTGATATACTGTCCGACCACCTGCTCTTCCTTCTATTCAATTCTATTCTCACTCCACCCTTAATTTTACCTCCAAATATTAAATTTTCACAATTACTGGTCTCCTTTAAACTCACTGGAGCACAGAAAACAGGTCTGTGTTCAATGCAGCAGGTCTGTGGTTGAATCCTTTAGAGAGCGTCACTAATGCCAAGAGAGGGAAATACGAAGAACTGGACTGTTAGCTTTCTCTCTGCAGGTATGGCATTATCCAAAGGAGAATAACTTGGTGCTAAATTCTCCAAACTAACCAACAACTAATGAGAGACTGTGCAAGTAAAAATACCCGGGAGAAATTCAGACTTCAGCAGTAAGTGCAGATACTCTCTGGTTGAGAGCTCAGCTTTCTGAAAGCCAAATGTACTTGTTAAGTAAACCAAAAACAGTATTAAAATCTATCAACTCTACTTTTAATGACTACAGTCATAGCTGGACGCTAAAGCTGGTTAAACAACAGGCCATTGGTGCTGGTCCCTGAATTAATCTAATTACATCACCCTCAAAGTTCTGCTGGCTTTCCCTGTCATCCCATAAAAAGGACCACTCTCCCACAAACCAAAACAGGTCGTGGTGTTGGTAATTCCCCCAACCTGAATCAAGGCAGGCTCACAGTGACATTACCAGGGCTTGTACTACACTCTGCCTGTTCTCCAGGTGCATCATAAGGCTGTTAGTTTACTACCTCCATAGCTAAAGGTTTTTTTAAGCAGGTAAGAGAAACATGTATAGCTGCCGACTGCAAGCACTGCTTCAGCTGAGAAGGGCTATAAATCATCATCATTTTGATAATACAGCAGGTGATCAGCCCTTACAGGAGGCAGTCCAGGGCATGAGCACACAACCCATTCCAATTCCCTCAGCACTTGGTCACCCCGATACCTCCTGCCCCCTTCCACAGGCATGAGAGTTTGAAATGAACCAACTGCTTCTCAGGGCAGGGAATTTCATCCCACGGAAGGAACCTGCTCAGGCACAGAATTGGCTGCTGGAGCCAGTCAGCACACCATGGCTGGAACCACTCACCTCCGGGGACTTCACACTTAACTAAAGCTACCAGCTCTCAGGATCTACCCATTAAGAGTAGCTTTAAATATCAAAGGATCTCCCACTACCCTGGACGTGGGACAGCAGGGAGTCAACGAGCCATCAATCACACCACTCAAGAGCGACCCTTCTGACATCCCACCACGGGAGTACAAATATCCAGGGGAGGGTGGGGACACAATATTGCACCTCTTGTGCAATATACAGTACACACCTGGACTTAGGTGGATGAGAAGGTAAATTCTGCCTCTCAGTTCTCTGCCCTCTAACCAGCTCAAGAACAGCCCTGCACTGAACCCTGCTACTAGAGGTTACCCATTTCCAGCTCACAGGTAAAGTCCTGACTAGTTTTCTAGTCACCTGCAGATAAAGCAGCATCACAGACCTGCAAGTATCCCTGACTTTCTTGCACTCCAGATACCACCAGCAGTGACAAGAAGACAGGACAAAGTGCTCTGGCCACAGTGCCGAGACCCCAGCTACGTATGGAATCACCACATCCCACCCACTCCCTTCAGGGGTTTCCACATGGGGAAACCTGCAAGAATGTACTGCTCCAACCTGGGGCACGAGTCTCTCTCCATCCATGGCAGGGGCAGCACTGAGGAGCAGCAGGACACAGTGGTGGGGAAGCACCCACCCCCAGAGCCGCACAGTCTCACGTGTCTACTCTTGACATTCAGCCAGTCAATTACAGCTGACTAGGAACAGTAGGATGTTGAATTAAGGCCCATCAAGGGCTGGGAGGGAGAAAGGTCTGAAGGGAAAACAGCGGGGAGGTATATAGACACTTTTATTGCCTTTTGAGTTACCAGAAACCCCTGTAAGAGAGAAGCATGGTCCTTAGAGGAAGTGGGCACATAGCACCTGTGGAGCAGGATGGGCATTCCTCCTGTTAACAGATCTACGGAATTATGCCGAAAGGTAGAGTTTCCTCTTAGGTATAACCAGTTGTAAGAGTTCTGCTGTTGCAATGACCATTTTCTCCTGTTCGTTTACAGTGAAATGCTTCTACTTGTGGTCCTTCTATAAACCAGGGGAGAAAGGAGGCACAAGAGAAATATTTTCCTTCAAAACTTTATTTTGCTTTCAATCAAGGTGGGCGGCATGGAGAGGAGAGAGGTTAGAGATCTAGAGGGAAGTCTGCTCCAAAGGGACTGAATCCTGGGTATGGAAGCAAGATCTCTTTTTTCAATTGAGATAAAAGAAAAAAAAAAAAAAAAGACCACTTATTTATCACTCCAAAAAAGGTCAGCGTTAGCCCTTCAGGCAAAGCTGCAGGTGCTATTTCCATATGCTTCATGTACCCTGAACTCCAGCTCTGGAAGCTTTCAACCTTTTGTATGAGAGCAAAGACAAACCATGAATATTTCATGTGTTGCCTTCCCTTACTTGCAAGTTCCTTGGAAACTATTAAAGTGCAAGCGTAATAATGTCATCATTTACTTGTCATCTTCCACCTGCTCTTTGCAAAGAAGAGAAGAAAGGAATACCTGGGCTCCCATCCAAAGTCAGTGCAAACATTGTGCCCTATTCCTTAAAAGACAAATCAAAGGTTCTTCCACAGAGAGGTGGGCTAATAATGCAAACGCCCCAGATCACCTTCTAGACACCCAAGGAAGTTTTTTTTCCAATTATGATTCTATTCTGAAGAGAAAACAGTTTTATGTTATCAACAAATACAGCTATTTTGATCTTCATCACCATTTCCTGAAGCAAGCACCTGTTCCTGTGTTTCCAGGAACACTGTTCACCCTGAAACACCTTCAAAGTGGTCAAGATTGAAATATAGAATTATCTGGAAGCACCACTTACACCTTCCACAGATTAAAATAAAACCTGTTCTGGAGTCAAATGCAGCAGCTGTTTACACACAAGAGTTGCACATGCACACAGTAACGGTATCATCAGATGAAAACTCTTGCAGGACTGGATAATTGCCATTTAAATTCATCCTAGAAAAATATGGTGCCCAAAAATCTACAAAGTGTGCCACAACTTTTTTCTAGGAACACACAAATGGCAGGGACCTCCTGAGTGCCAAAGTCTTCCAAAAGTATCATCATCAGCTACCTCCCATTAATAAAACGCTCCATTTCCTTCATGGTACCTCTGAGAAGGCCATTATACAGCCTCACTGCTCTGCACAGAAGCCTTTTTCCCACTTTACCTTCAGCTCATTCACTAACAGTTAACAGCTGATTGTTCCTGAACCAACACTGCCCTCTGTTTTCAATAGTTCTTCTCCCTCCTTAGCATTTGTGACTTTAATGCATTTATAGAGAACATGCACTTCCCATCTCTGTCATCTTTTCCACCAATTTTACAAGCTTTTAGTCTCCTCTCATGAGGAGGGATCTCTTTTCCCCAGTCATCTTTGTAGCCCATCTCTGCCCGTCTTGTTCCATTTTCAATTCTTCTTCCTTGAACATGGCTGACAAGAATTATACATCATTTTCTAGATGAGATCTTCCTAGTGCTTATAAATTATTGACAGGGGTTAGTTTTGCAAAAGGCACAAATGGGAACAGACTTGCTCAAGCATTCAACACGGGCAAAGATACCCCCTTACCTCTGCTGAGGATCACACGTAGCTATGGGGATGCCTGAATGAGGCTGGTAAACAGAAACCGACAGCAACACAGGACTGGCCAAAGCATAAAAGGGCTTCTGTTAGTCTGGCTACAGAGTGCTAAATAAGGAAACAAATCATCAAAGCAGTGATAACAAGATAAATTGTCTCCTTCCCTGTAAACACACACACACTAAATATCAGAAACCACTTTCACTCCCCTAGGCAGGACTTTTGAAACAAAAAAAATACCTGACAAGAAGAAGGGACTGGACCAGACTTCACGTGAAGTCACATACCTATTTCCCTGGCCTTCATCTGATCCCTACAGTTTGCTACAGTGGCTCAACCACATTTACACCCCAAGTCACTTATGTCTAGGAGATACTGAACACCCTAGCCTCCAGCAGAACTGGAGACAGAACCTTCCAGGCGTTGTTTTGCCCCAGTGTCACAGCAGACCACGTCAGCTTCCCACCTTACACCCTCCAGTTCCAACAACCTGCTACTAATGAGAGAAAAACCTGTTTCTTTGAGTGCTGTCATGGCTTTACAACGCAAACTCTGGTCCTTCAGCTGCTTCAAGAAAACATGAAATATAGCCCCAAATAAGAAGATGCAATAAAAAAATCTAATGCAACTTGTAAGCTCAAATCTCCCTCTGTAACAGACAACAGTATCAATATTCAGCAAGGAGGATTCAATAGATGGAAAGCTCAGATGCACTCCAGAGATTTGTCCCAAGAGTCAGTCTTCTCTGAGAGTAAATGATTGCAATGACTTTCCACCAACACATTTTGAGACAGGGGAAATCTCTTTAGAAATGAGTGATTTAGATCAAAATATGCCTTGCAGCCTTGTCCCTCCCACTTGCTCTCCCTTTCCAGACACTCCCCAAAATAAAAGGATGAGAGGAAAATTTTATTCAGAAGCAGAAAATACCCAAGGTCTATGAAATATGCCCTTACACATATACACGTTCAAACTTGTCTAAAAATAAAGGTTCAAATTCCTGCATTCTCCACCAGAAAGAAGGGAGATTTAGATTAGATACTAGAAAGAAATTCTTTGCTGTGAGGGTGGTGAGACCTTGGAACAGGTTGCCCAGAGAAGCTGTGGCTGCCCCATCCCTGGAGGGGTTCAAGGCCAGGCTGGATGAGGCTTTGAGCAACGTGGTCTGGTGGGAGGTGTCCCTGCCCAGGGCAGGGGGGTTGGAACTCTATGACCTTTAAGGTCCCTTCCAACTCTGACCATTCTGTGATTCTATGAAATTCCAGATCAGAAAAAAAGTCTGGAAAAAAAGTCTCAAAAAAAGAAAGGAAAAAAATCTAAAACAAAAAGGGGGAAACACACTTATTTCTAAAGAAAACTAAGTATTTGACAAGGGACCTACATCATTTGAAGTGTGGAAGTGCAACAGTCAAATTGCATCACAGAGCACACTAAAGCAAAACTTTTTAGCCTCTGCTGATGTTGCAAAGTTCAGTAGATCTGGCAACTCACTGTCTTCTTGCAAATGAGCGACTATCACAGCAACTGCAGCCAGCCACAGTTGGAAATACAGAGACTCGGTATTATTTGGGTTTAAGTATTAAAAATTCAGCAACCTAATAGAGTAAATGAACATAGGCCTTGCCAGGTGGCTGATGGCTTCACTCCATTTACCAATTTTCTGTATTTTACATAATGCAACCCAGGTTCTTTCCTAGCCTTCAGTAACACAAAATGGGACCATCTCACCCTCCTCTAATGCAGCCTTTCCCATAGCACATGGGGAAACTTGGGAATGTCACCATGCCCTCTTCACAAACATAAGCACTGAAAGTATCTGCCAAGGCACCATCTCACTGTCCAGCAGCACACACTGCCGTAAGCTAAACATCCTTGGGTTTGTACATACGTCACAGATAGGGCAAAAAGTGGCCTTCAAAGGGAGCCACGAAAACCAGCACACAGACTTGGGGTTTAAGGTAGCAACTTCTGCACTCAGGCTGTGTTTCTTCAACGTAGGTTCCCAAAGGTATTTCCACATCCCTACCAAAAGACAACGCAAGGGGAAACCTGAACTTGGTGCACCTTTGCATTCACACACTGGGCTCAGTTTGACAAAGGCATAGCCAGCAGGAGCTGACATTGCTGCTGGAGAAGTCTGTCCCTCTTTGGGACATTTTTCATGAGCTGCAACTTGCCTTTTACCAATATTGCTGTGTGAGCAACCACACCAGAAAACGAACCGGGAAATTGCCCCAGATGAATAACAAGCTTTGTTCAGGGGCAGTAGTCCTGTTCACCTCAGGACAGCACAGAGACTTGCGTGGGAGCAAGGTTGGGAATAGCAAGGAAGCAGCCAGGAGATGGAGGAAGAACAGGACCAACTGCTTTGGATGCTAGAGCAACTTATACACAGTTTCTGTCACCAATTCCTCCCCTCCTGCCGACTCAACTGCTGCCATTTGGTCTCCACCTTCTGCAATGCACTCCCAGTGATCTTATCCTTCTCCTTCTGCCTCCTTGTACTCTACCAGCTCCTACACCCTTGTGTCCATCTCCTTACACAATATTCACATGCACGCTGCTGCCTCCTCACCTCCTTTTTCCCCAGGCTCCCAACATACCTCATCTCAGCTCCCTTCCATATCTGGTAGTGCTCAGCTCCTGATCCAGTGTATTTCATAGAATCATAGAATACTTTGGGTTGGAGGGGACCTCTAAAGGTCATCTAGTCCAATCTCCCCTGGCAATGAGCAGGGACATCTTCAACTAGATCAAGTTGCTCAGAGCCCCATCCAACCTGACTTTGAACATTTCCAGGGATGAGGCATCTACCACCTCTCTGGTCAACCTGTTCCAGTGTTTCACTACCCTCATGGTAAAAAAATTCTTCTTTATATCTAGTCTAAACGTTCCCTCTTTTACTTTAAAGCCATTACCCCATGCCCTATGGCCTCAGCACATGTAATACCAGCGATCCAGGGTTAGACAGCCCTTTGGTCTGGAGCTGCTATGTGGCATTGTTAGACTCTGATGGCCAGTCTCTCTTTTCTCAACACATACGCTTTAAGAGTAGGTTGTCCACCCTTAGCCCTACAGAGGAAATCAAGATCCTGTTCATCCTTGTGATAGCTAAAAGAGTTGCAGGGGAAGAGGACAGAAAAAGCCGTTTGATGTTTATAAAAAATGGCCACAAGTATGAAATAACCCGCATTACTGGTATTTTTAAGGATAGGCCAGCCTGATGGCTAGAGGCCCTGAAAGAAAGGTGGCTACCCAGTGAGCAAGATGGGCATATACCAAGATAGTGACCAGTCATAGAGTAGGGCCTCGCTTGGACCAGGCCAATAGAAAGCACCTACTCCCACCACCTCAACAGCTTTCAATTGGGGTGGGAGAACTGTCCCTCAGTGTTGCCTGTCAACAGTGTAATTTGACTTTTTGCAGATTTTTGGTGACCAAATTCACACCATCTTTCTGACTGCTGAGAATAACAAAGCAAACACCACCTCAGCCCTACAGGTCTCAAGCTCCTGACCCCCAGAGCAGAGCACAGAGTGTAGCCCACATCCTACATGGGCTACCCACTGGCACAGCACAGCCCCAGGAGGCCACACAAACTTTCCCCATCACATTAAAACGCCACTGCCATGTTACAGCATTACAAACGGATCTAAAGCATCATACTCCTGGGCCTGTTCCAATTCAGGATAAAGAAGAAACTTCCCTGCAGCGTGTATTATCACACAGATGCCAAGCATCTCTCTAAAGCATCTGGTATTTGTCACAAGGTATGGGACTGCACACTTCATTCTTCTGATCCCCCACCACAGTCCCCATCTTGATGCCTTACAACTCTCCAAGCCGTGAATCCCTAGAAGGTGCCAGGGGATGCTCTCACGAGCAGCAGCAGAGCCTGGCTTTGCCTCCAGGAGAGGGCACCAGCGGTGTGTCCTCACTACCCAGGAAACTGCATTCTCCCATCCCTACCTGCAATAAAGGGCCCCGCAACAAAAACGTACACGGGTGACAACGCTGCTGATGATAGATGAGGTGAGTAGAATCCATCTTCCTACAGCTATATTAGCTCTGCTGAGCTCGCAGGAGCAAACAGTGCATTTTCACAGCAAAGGAAAGAGACTCAAGGACACAACTGGAAAAGTGTGCCTATTGAATAAGAGGGTGCACTTAAGCATTCTACTATAGACAAGCTATTCTTTGGATCTACCTTTAGCAAAATTTAACATATACCAATGCAAAAAGCATATGGGAACCAGGGTATTTGGATTTAATACCCTCCAGTCCCATCACTGCCCTTCCTGTACATCTATTACTCTTTCCTTCCCTAGACTGCTCATTTTTGCTATACAGCAATGGACTCCAACCAAAAAAAATAAATACAAGGATGGCCAAAAGCCAACTAAAGAACGCAATTTCCCCCATTCCTTTCACTTCTCGCCTACTTATCCATCACCCCTGGAGCCAGGACATTAAGGGAGATAGTCTTTAGGTTGGTCCCAAACAGCCATTGCCACATTCAGTCCTGCTCACTCACTGCATTGTGAAAAACTCCTTGCCTTCAGTCTCCTGGCATGACAATAAGCAAAACATGGAAGAAACTCTTATAACCAGAATCACCGCTCCCTTAAAAACAAATTATCTGGTCCCCTCCCAACAAGAGAGAAAAGAGAAGCATGTTCTCTCCAAGTCCTTTCTCTCAAGCAGCCTGATGTTCAGGCTAGATTAATCAATAAGGTATGTCCAGGCAGTGCATCTAATTGGAACTAGCCCAGCTGACAGCACTGCAGAGAGCTACCTTTGCACAGTGGTTAATTACTACAGAGAGTTTAATGAAGTTTCAGAAGACCTAAACCTTTCTTCCTATCAATAAGGGACTGGGTTTGTTACATGCCACTATTACTCAATTAGAAGATGTGCTCACAAGGCTGGCTTCAGTCTCACCTTTGCATGCTAAAGAACAGCATATCAATCTGCATCTTTGCCCCTGATAAAGAGAAAGGAGACACACTGTCACCATGACCACATCCCTGCTCTGCCCTCCACAAACATAGTTTGTCTGCCACAAGAAGTCTTGGTGTTACACAGGAATCTCTTTCCCCCTTTTCCAACGATACCCAATGACTAACAAAATATAAGTTAATTTAGTGCTAAAAGCAGACAGACTAACAACCACAGAGACCAGCAGCCACCGAGTGAGCTCCATCCTAAACAAACTAAGCTTCTCCAGCCATGTCCTGTCTGCACATCGAACGACAAGCCTAGAGAAGCAATCCATAAAGGCTAGAGGGCTGTTCTGTGCTGAACATCATTTTTTCTTTCCCTCTTTGAACACATTTGCAGATGATTCTGGATATCCTTTTCTCCTTTCCCTCTTGAAGTCTTTTCTCTCCTTCTTTGAGCTATTGGGGTAAAATATTCAAATAAATGCATCATTTGTTCACCCTGGCAGCTCCCACCGTCTGGAATGATAACAGCACCCATTAGCACTATCACAGATAAGGTTCCCTTCCTGCTGCTCCCACTGCAAAGCTCCATCCTCACCCCTGCCAAGAGTTTATAACTTGGTGGAAAAAATTAGCTTTTGCCAAAACCCAGCATGTATGCTGTCAGAAAAGCAATGAAATGGATTGTTTGGTGGGGTTTTTTTAGGCTGATTTACTTCCATTCAGTCCCATTACAGAAGTTGCAGAAGTAGGAAAAGCAAAGATGCAGGTTCTGATTGCTCCATTTACATTTCTATAACTCACACTCAGCTCTCATTACAAGAAAGAACCCAGCAGCTAGCTCACAATGTGGACTGATGCTTTTGATAACTGATGAAAATCACAAAGCAGGGGAGAGTCTGCATTTTTAAATTCTCTTCACTGCAGAGCACTTCCTTATTGAGATCATATAAGGCATTATTTGCTAAATACACAATCACATCGCAGGGTATTTTTCTTTTACCTACAGTCCAGCTTACTAAAGATATACAGGACTTGATGCACTGAAGTTTTCAAGGATCCAGGACTTTCTAGTACATTCTCATTTTGAAAGATAAATATTATATTCTCTTTAAGTTCCTTTCAGCTAGTCACAATTTTCCTACAGCTAGTCACAATTTATTTCCTATACAGCTACCTCAGAGATAGAACAATGAAGTGGTTAAATTGCCCACAGAAACTATACATGAGACCAGAAAGAAAAAAAAAAAGAAAAAAAAAAAGAGAAAAATCCCCACTGTCTTTTGTGAAAGAGAATAGAACAAAAAATTGGTGGGGAAAGAAATCTAATTGAGGAACCTCTGGGGTATATTGTAAAGAGCAAGCAAGAAATTAAAAACAATAAATAAATAGTTGAAAATGTCCATTTTAAATGACAAAAAACAGGGTTCATATGTTCAACGTGAACATTAACTGCTGCTGTGTTGTCTGGATGGCTATAAAACCAGCCAGCCTTTGTGAATCTTGATCTC
Organism: Tringa tobata; assembly: GCA_033628505.1. Taxonomy (NCBI): domain Eukaryota; kingdom Metazoa; phylum Chordata; class Aves; order Charadriiformes; family Scolopacidae; genus Tringa; species Tringa tobata. The sequence goes on from JAHREE010000098.1 coordinate 5,176,483, forward strand.
ACATCATTAGCCTTCCCCCTTCCCGCCCCCCCAAATCAGTTTCAGAGTGAGTTATCCACCAGGGCAGCAGAAGTACCTGGCTGAAGCAGATCACAGGATCATACTTTCAGGTTCTCTATGGGTCAATTAGGAATCATGCTACCTGCTGTTATTATTTCCAAGATTAAAACTCAAAGCCTAAAGCTACTCTCTAGCAGGACAGTGAGTCATCAGTTAGATAAAAAGCACACAGCTGGCCGTAAGCTGGTCTGTGCTGTTCTTCAAAGCATGGAGGGCTCCTACTTCACCACTGTGTCCTGTATTTCAAACTCCACGTAACCCAGCAATAAACACTTCTTGGGGTTACAGCCAGCACTCCCACCCTCTGCTGTGCAACACTCCCTCCTAACCACAGGACTTCTTTCACTGCAGACACCCCAGTTTTACTGCCCCCATCACAGACTTACTGCATGACACAAAGCAGGTGTGCTCGGGGCCATCACTCCCCACTCCTTGGAAGACCCTTTCTTTGGGATGCTCGCCACTCACCTTCTGCCCTGCACCACACTCTCTGAGCACAAAGCTGTGTCTTGCCTGCTTTCCACCCACAACCTGGAGTCCTTTTCTATTCCGACTTGTGAAATAGCCCTTGTAGATGAGGCCATGATCTGCAAGCTCCAAATCCCAGCATAACCAGCTACCACCATCCAGTCATAAGGGCAGAGACCTGACATCAAGGTGTTAAGACAGGAGACAAGGACAGGACAAGCATCTGGTCCCTAGAGTGACTCTCTAGGCACCAAGGTCCCCATGTGGATTCCCTCCTGTGGGATACATGGGGACAGTAGCCCAGCCCAAAGGTCTGTCTCCCTTCTCCCAGCCATCTTCTATCCTGACAATTATAAAAGCTTTCCAACATCAATGCCTCTGCCTTTTTGTCAAATTTGGCTGAAATCAGCTAATGGGTTTAAAAATAAAATTTAAAAAATAAAATTTAGAAAAAATAAAATTAAAAAAAAGCAAAGGGGATTGGCACACCCTATAAGCATAATAGTCATCTCCCTGGACAAGTGCCAAACACAGGCTAATGCTCAAACAGCAGATCCTTCCCTGGCCCCTGTGTAGCACTCAGGAGCTGTGGACAAGTCCATGGCCACACTGAGGACAACAGAGAAGCCAGAGAAGTTCATGCCCTGACCCAGCCATTTACCATTTTAAAGCACGAACACAGAGGATTACCTTGCCAGCTAAATCAGTTGAGCCAAGAGTCAAAACCGCAGGCATCAGAACACAGGTCTCAAAAATGGACAGATGCATCCATTTACACATGTCTAATTGCCATAGCAGCAACCACAGTTATTGAGGAAGCTGAATGCAGCAAGGGAGCAGCACGTACCAGTAACTGCCTCTTCGTTCCTAGAATGTTATAGGCAGGAATAATACATTAAAGGGCCGTACCCAAAAAAAAACTCCCCCAAAGTCAGCAGATTTACCACTGCTTAACCATGGCTCATAAGAAGAGTACCCAGTAGGCTGGGAGAAATTGATTCAAAGGTCCTTGATTGAGGGACCTCTGTTTTCCCGTGAAAAATGAGTAAGACAAACAAGCCCCAGTATGAAGAAAGCAGTTCCCCTGGGATGTTAAAGGTAAATGATGGACAACGAGCAGACAGAAGTTATTTGGGAAAGTGTTATTTTGCAATAGCATCATGCAGTCATTATCAAATGGATTTCCTACACATTGGCTTTTCCTACAGGAGTTACTAGTAGCTGCTATCTGGAAGGGTGGCCATTATCCACTAATACCTTCCAAAACTAGGGCAGCCTTTCAGTTCAGAAAGCCACGATGCTGGCCAACAAACTGTTTATACTGTCCCAGAAGCAAAATGTATTCCCAACAAGCTGCCCCCCAGCAAAACGAACAATCTCACAGTATGTGACCAAAACAGAGCCTGGGACATGCTGTCATGTAATCAAGAATAGTAGCCTCTGATGAAGCCACATGCTGTCACAGCTTTTAGACTACAAATACAACCTAACCATGCTGCAGCAGAGGCAGAAATCAGTGTAAACCTCTGGTCTCCATCACAGGGGATGTCAGGTTAGACAATCCTCAAGAGCGCCTCTACCTTTGAAATCTGTAGAGACAGGGTACTTGAAACATTTCTTCTACAAACCCATCTTCTTTTTTCTCTTAACAGGCTGTAGAGAAGATGAAGAGCATTTTCAGAACCCCAAACAATACCAAACACCATGTCTCAGGCCAATTAAACCACAAGGTGGGATTTCAAGGCCCTTTACCCAAGATACAGCCACTGGAGGTTTCATAGGGCTTTTTACAACTTACTCATTACTTTGCCATCATTCTTGAAGTGTTATATCCTATGGGTGAAAACAAACAGGCAAGCGAGAGGAAATACACCCTTTTCCAGAGCTATCTTTCAATCATACTTCAGACAGAAGAACAAGGCAGAAAAAAACCCCAACAAACTAGGCACTTGCTTACCCATATTTTCTTCAGAGTTGCACAGAGATTGGCACAGCTTTTATGGGAGGGGAGGAGCAGAAAGAGGACAGGCCAGGTCATTACATTTGGGACATGGTAGCATCATCTAAAGGGATACAGCAGAGAAGCCCCACAGCTGGCTCCCAGCCGGCCAGTCCACACACATGCACAGCAAGCTCATGTACCAAAAGCACTCTGTCTACAGTGGGCCAGGGGTATACCTGTGCTAAAAAAATATATTTTCTGTACCACTCCACTATGATCTCTCTACAACAGCATCAACGTAGCTGGGCAGCTACCAGCTCCTTCCAGAGCTAGGTCTCTGCACAGGACACGCACGCCCAGAAATACAGAATCAGTCTTCATAGAAACCAGGAGAACTTCATGAAGAAAGAAGGAGGAAAGGTCAAAACTCTATCAGTTAAATAGCAGGAACCCACAGCTATGCCGCAATCCTGCTTCCGCATAGAGGACAAGGCTCTCTAATATCCAGTCTCTTTAATTTAATTTCTGCTCTTACAGTTGTTCTTTGTCCATGAAACAAAGCCTGATCTATTCATAGATTTATACTTACATAACAATGCTGAAGTGGAGGTGAGTTTTATTGGTGTATTTATTATTAACCAGGTGGACTAGAACAACCTCCACCACAAATGCAGTTTACCATCAGCAGAACTGGGTTTATGCAGGCAGTAGAGGCTGGCAGAGAGGAGGAGGGATGCAGTGAGTCACCCACAGCACTTGTCAGAGGCAAGCTTCTGCTAGACCTCTACATCAGCTTTTGGTTTTTCCTTTGCCTAATCCCTAGGGTTAACCAAGGCCAGAGAGGCTGCAGAGCGGATGAAGCAACCCCTTTTGGCACTTGCAGAAGTCAGAGTTAACATCACACTCCAAGCAGATCGCCAGGAACGGAAAACAAACCAGGGAGTCCTGGTCCTCCCCCAGCCTTGCTGGCTAAGCTAACCCTAGCTCTGTTCACCAGACCTGCAGCAGGCTCACATATCTCTTTTCCTAGACCAGCACTCACTGGGGAACACCGGTCGGATGACAGCAAATAAGGTTTCTAACACGAGCAACACTAAGTCTGGGTAAGGAATTACTGGGATACCAGAGAGGGACACTGCCATATCCAGTAGGATACTGCAGCCGACACCTCTACTAGACACAGTCTAAGCTTCAAACAGACTTTTCATCCTCTTCTTGCCCTGCTTCATAAGATCACACCATTGTGGCCGTGCATTGCCAGGAGAGACCCTAACTCTGTATACTACCAGGGAAGGACATCATCCTCTAGGGCTCTTTTGAGGGCTCAGCTAGGTGGGACACTCCCAACAGCTTCTCACTCCAGCTCCACACAGAACCTATAAATCAGAGACGACAGACTGAGCAGATGACAGAGGCAGACAGTATCACAGAAGAGTAGAGAAGCTTCTGCACTGTAACCTTTTCAGATCCAAACCTAAAGCCTTACTGTGGAAGATGAGAGGTAGTAGAGAAGGAGTCACCTGGGCATGTCAGAGGAGAGTGGCAAAGGTTCCACGTGAACCCTCACTGGGAAACAACACTCAAACACACACCCCTATGTTTTCCCCCCTTATCAACCAGCAACATTTTGATTGTCTTATTTTAAAGTCAAACTTTTTAAACAAATTATAACAAAGCTTATGTGAGGTTAATCACTCCCTGTTTCCTCTGGCATTCATTGTAATAGCACAAATTACAATAAACACATTTAAAATTAATGTGCATGTCATATGCATATATCAATTGCATTCCAATTTACCATTGATTAACATCCACTGGCTGAACGTGACTTTAATAGTAAGAAGCTCTGACACAGCTTAACCCACCTCTGCCTGCCAGACTGCTCCCACAGCCAGGCAGGAAGCCATGGATGGTGGATGAGACCGATGAAGGGGAAAACATGCAAGCCACCAGCAGCAAGTTAGAGATCCAGGCGAGCTCCAAGCCTACGACACATGGTAAGGATGAGCCTTCTGTCTACACTAAACCATCTCCAGCGCCTGTCACTTTGGAAATGGGCTCGCTCTCACAATTCCAGAGCTCTGCACTGCTACAGAATTTTAAATTTGCCTGCAAGCAGGCAGGATTTCACTTTCACTGACACAGTCAGGTTTTGCGAATAGCCATCACCCACCTCCCTCTTCACGAGACACAATTCCCTTCAAGCATCCACCAGCACGGCTCTGCCAGACAGGACCATGAGGAGGCACAACGCCAGCAAGACTGGCAGGAACCTTCAGCAGGGCCAGAGGAGAAGCTACATTTTTGCTGACACCAGATGCAGACAGAATCAAGAGTACTGACTGAAGACTGTTCAATCTGCCCCCCTACAATTACTAAGGTAGGGGCGACCTGTCCCACAGTCAATCTATGCATCAGTTACACAGATCACAAATGAGTAAAGGGGTACTGAGAGAAAAGCTTGAACAATTTCTGAAGCTCTAACACGTCCCCTTCCCTCAGCTGCTTGTTCTGCCCCTCTACCCGAGGACATAGTCATTACAGCAAAAATAAAGTGTGCTCCTGAGCCACACAGACCTACCTACAGATTAAAATGATTTTTAAGTTAATATGCCAAGATGTGAAACACAACAAATGCTACATTTTCAGATAGCATACATGCCACATCCCTTTCAGAGCACATTACCAGCCTGACCTGAGCGAGGAGCAGCTGAGAAGATGACACACTTCCACTTCTGCCCTCTCTGCTACAGGTATAACCCCACACTGAAGGAAGGATGAGACAGAAGTTACCAGCTTCAGTTCACACTGGTGCTTGTCTCTCCAGAGCTCAGCAGCAGCACAGAAGGAGGATGCACATCATTCAGCACTGAAGACTCAGCTGAGAGGTAGCAAGTGATTACAGCAGTGTAACTTGACAGCATCCCATCCCATGCCTGTGCCTACAGTCAGATTTACTCAGGCAGCAGAAGGGGAAGTTTGAATAAGCTATTGCTGAAGGACAGTTTTTAAACAATCTAGATGTTGCCATCAGAAAACTTACCACAACAGACTGCTAAAAATTTAGTCCAGTAGTAGTATCCTGTCTCTCCAGACAACCTACAGATCTGCCCTGATCTTGCTCCAGCATCTTTTGATGTAATCTTTCTTAAAATACTTTCGATGAGCACATTTCTGTCTAAAAGTTCACAGAAAGATCAAATTTATATGAATATTGGAGTGCAGTTACGTACAGACTGATTGGAACTTTTCGCAAGGACGCTGAATCTAACGTTTGGGCTTGTCCAATCAGACACTAAACCAATGCCTAATGACTTATGAAGCTAATTCAAATTAACCGGCACATCAAATGCTTGTATGAAGGAGTCCATGACTCAGCCATGGACAAAGAATGAGTCATAGGAGATACATAGGAGATAATTTTGAAGAATGAGTAAACCTGAGAAAAATCCCAAATTGCCAATGAACAATATGCAAGTAGAAAAACATGTTCAATTTACAAAATAAGTTAATTGCTATGAATTAGTGAGATGGCTCTAGCCACATCAACACAATAGATATACTGTGGGCTGCTGCTGCAGTCTATATGCCACAACTGAGCAATTTGAATCTCTATTAAAGGTGTCTCTGACTTTAATGAGAGTTACTGCAATGTATATCAACAACACACTCTGGAGATACACCCAGAAGAAAATCTCATGCCACAAAAATAAAGCTGCTTTAGCTTCTCCAATGGAGGACACTTCCCCGAGCGCCCCAAGTTCACAGACCCACTGCAGGCCTACTGGGGACATCATACACCGAACCATATCCCTCCCAGGGCTCCACATCAGCAGAAAAACAGAACTGCCGATTCCTATCAACCACTGTCCACAAATTCATTGTTAATTAAAGAAAGGAGATGTGAAATACCCATGTCTTGGCCAGCTCAGGGAACACAGCCACTCCTTCCTTTGTCCCTGCAGCTGCTGAAATACCCCATGCCCCCAGTCCCTTCCTAATAATCAGGAGAAATCACCCACAACTGCTTTCCACTGGAAAAAAAAATAAATAAGAAAAGCATAAATCAGTTCTTCTCCTGCCCTTTCAACAAAATCCTTTCTTATACAATGCTCAGTCACCAAGTCACACCACCCGTTCTGTTTCTTAAGCCCCCACCCCTCCATTTGCCCCACCGCAGGCGAGTACCCAGACAGTCCCAGCAGCACAAATAAAGGCAGAGGCTCCTCCAGTCCTCCCATATCAAAACCTTAACCTCCTGCCTACCTGCAACCAAAAATTCCTCAAACACCGAGTCCCTCACAGCAAGGAGCAGGATTTCTGAAGATTCAAACACAACATACTGGTCCAACAGAGAGAGGCATCTTCTAACTTTTGGTATACATTTACTATTTCCCACTTCTAAGCCATGCAATAAAACCTAGCACTGACAGACACAGAACTTCTCTATGGTATTAACTTTTTGTGGATGCATACGGGCACCTTACACTCTCTCTGGATGCAAATCCTACTTGAGAGGTTCTCACTCTATCTACAGTGACTAACCATCCCCACAGACCTTGCTGGGACTCAGTTTAGATTTAAGTTCTTCTCACCCTCCCTTTAAGTTTTGCTTTTGATCTCATTGTCAGCAATTCATGACAAGCACAGTCCCACAAGCAGTGGCATCAACGCATCTGAGAGGAACACCACCCAGAAACGGGGATCTCAGAAAGGCAAGGAACCTCCTAAGCCAGCTTTGCCACTCAAGGCATAACTTCATACCCCCAATTCTGTTTCTCAGCCCTTTTGTACCTAATCCTTCCCAACTCAAGTTTTCTTAGAAAAAAAACCCAAGCCCAAATCATGCAATAGAATATTACAACAGGTTTTGTTTACACAGCTGAGCAAAACTTAGCCTGACTTCCAAATGCACCTTTACTACTTTTATTTTCCTGCACAGTTTTTGCCAACCTGTGGGTATGGAGATGGATGCATACGTAGGGTTGTACAGCTTTTTTTTCCTTTAATTTGTAGTCATGTTTAGTGCTACAAAGCTCATGAAAGTAAAATAAAACCTCTTAAGTAATCCCTCTCTGCATGCCAGCACTGGCACCCATGTCCCATGAGACTCACCCACCCATCCATCTAGGACTGGACCCCATATGTATAACCAGCCCTTAAATCCCAAATGGGTAACAAAGCAGGTACCTAAAGGGTCCCGTGATTCACCGGTAGGAAATGTAGTCAGCATTCAATATCCTACATCTGCTAGCAGCCCAAGTAATGCAAAATGCCCAATGGATCAGTTCTCACAGCGCCGCTTGAAATGCAAAACATTTAGTCAGTCTGCAAAGGACTTTATAGTTATCAACATACAGTAGGAAGGAGTATTTATACCTTTTTGGATCAGATGCTCAAAATCTCCCACCCGACAGCCATACAGCTCTAATAGGACTAGGACTCAGTTCTGAGTCCAGCTAAAACAATAGTAGTCCTATGCCCCTCCTGCCCAAGCAAGGTGTGGAAGTAGATCCTGATGATGATGTTGGGAAAGCTGACAAATACCTGAAAAACCACAGAAAGGAAACGCACCACCCCCCCATCACACACACTAAAAAGCAGAAGCGGATCCACAACCGCCAAGCACTTATATACTCACAGAGCAACACTTACTGAAATCAAAAGAGCCAATCCACACTTAACCAGCTCTGGGCCGGACCACAAGTGAAGCATAGCTGCTAAATTGTTACCCTTAAGCTCCCAAGCTCTCTACTCATTTTCCCTACAGCCTGTGCCAGGTAACACAAAAACTACCTGTGGTGGCCAGAAATTCAAGTAAAGACCTTCAAATGACTTGTAAACAATTTTCAGGAGAGCTCAAGGCTTCAAATAAGCACACATCACAATGCAGCAGTGCCATTTTGGCCTGAAAGACCCCAATCCTTCCAGCCACCGAGACGACCTAGATGACAGACAGGAAGGACAAACTTTGAAATATAAGTACAACATCACTAAGCAGTACAAATCATAGAATCATAGAATCATCTAGGTTGGACGAGACCGTTGGGATCATTGAGTCCAACCATCTACCCTACTCTACAAAGTTCTCCCCTACAACATGTCCCCCAACACCACATCTAAATGGCTATTAAACACATCCAGGGATGGTGACTCAACCACCTCCCTGGGCAGCCTATTCCAATACCCAACCACTCTTTCTCTGAAGAATTCTTTCCTAATGTTCAGTCTAAACCTACCCTGTTGCAGCTTGAAGCCATTCCCTCTCATTCTGTCATTAATTACATGTGAGAAGAGACCAGCACCAACCTCTCTACAGTGTTCTTTCAAGTAGTTGTAGAGAGTGATGAGGTCTCCCCTCAGCCTCCTCTTCCTCATACTAAACAGTCCCAATGGCTGGTCAGTGCTGAGATAACCCAAAGGGTTGGTTATGCAGACACTTTGATGCAGCACAAACAAAAGTTGCCACCACAAACAATAGTCGTATGTCCCTTGACCATCCCCTGCTATTCATTCCCACTGCAAACCTCGTGCCAGTCCTGGTAAGATGGGTGATAAATTTGGGGGGGGGAGGAAAAAAAATAGAAAGTGCACAGACAAGCATGGGGTTTTTGAGTCCCCCACCTGATGGATCAGGTCCCTGCCCCAGCTGATGCTGCACCAACTGTGGTGTTAGTCTGAGGGAGGCCATGGGAACAGGCTGCAGCGGAGCCAAAGGCTGGCAGCAGATAGATAGTCAGATGGAAACACAGTGTAGCCACAATCTTTAACTTTCCCATTTAAGAAATGTTCTTGTCATGGAGCCTTCTACTAAATTGTTCCTAACATTCCTGAATGCACTATTCTACAAGATGGAAAATGCTATTACTGTCACATTACCACCATGTAAGCAACAGGACTAAAATCTAGTACGTGCTAAAAAACTTCCAGCTAAACACTGGATTCAAATAACCTGTGTTTTGCTGAAGCTTACTAAATACATGGCTTGGAGTCACTGCCAAATATATTGGAGTGACAATGGGACAGCACTTTTCATTCTGCTTTTAGGTCATTTGCTGTAATGCTTTACGAATATATTTGCCCAAACCTAAGATGTTTTATGTGAGGGATTTCTAAAAGGGATACAACATGTAATGTACTGCTGGACAAGCTGCTGGAAGGACTAAGGTTAGAGAAAGCTCAAGTGATCAATAAATGTGAGGAGTTATAAAGCACAGAAAGCACTTAGAAACACTTCAGTACCTAAATATTAGAGCATGTCAATAATTTTCCTTCCAAACATCTTTCTAATAGCATATCCTTTTGACCAAAAGCAAACATTTCTCTGCCCTTTTGATCTAAACATTTTGTCCTTTTTCCAGCCATGAAAAACTAAAGTGGTTCCCCCCAACTGAATACAAAAGAACACTTCCATTAAATATTATTAAAAAAAAAAAGAAACCAAATACATACAGCTCACACTAAAAAGCCCACAGCATTTCAAATAAGCTTTCACTTCCTCACACTTTCTTCCCCAAAAGAACTGAAGTAGAATTGGTCAAAGAAGTTAAGAAAAAGAAGGAAGAAGCAGCAAACAACTCAAAGCCATGGGAATAATGAATGGTTGGTGAAATGAGTGCATATTTACCAATACGGACTTTTAGAGTTCCTCCTGCCCTGCAAAAGAATAGCTTATTTCTAATAAAAAAACCCTAAAATTTAAAAAAAACACCACCAAAGAACTCAAAGGAATTCCCCCCCTTAAAATTCAACTGTAAGACAACACAAACTGTAAAAATCCATAAGCTCAAAGAGTCGGGAGGATTACAAACCATAAAGCCTCCCGTGGGCCTTTTTCTGTACCTTGGAACGATACATCTTAAAAATTAGAAGTCCCAAGATCATACATGGCTGATGTCTAATCACCAAAACATACAGCTTCCTAGAGCAGCAAGGGGGCAAAATCCATTTGTGTTTTTCCTTTTTCTTTTCAAAAGGTGAAGGCAAGTAGGAGGCAACAAGATCTGCTCCTGACTGCATGACAGGACAACAGCTGTACACAAGAGAAACAAATACTCATAAACCTTCATGAACTAGTTCAGGTCCTTGGCTGCTCCCATTCCAGGTTCAGCACATAAGGAGTCAGTGCTACCTGCACTGATGGGAGCATCCTTTCCCTCAAAGCTTTGGATACCAGGGGGAAAATTCAGAGCCTTCGAGACCTTACAAAACGTTCTGGGAGAACACAACCTCCCCATCTAGCAGAAAAAGAATCACTTTCCCTTCTACCTTACCATCTTCCTAAGGCTTGTGTTGTGCAATGGGGAGTGTTCATGAAGGGCAGTGGAAGAATGGGACATCACCTTTTCTAACAGGCACTCGACAAGAATACCAAGTAAACTGTGCTTGGAGTGATCTCATTTTCTGCCATTACTCCATCAGACTGGAATGCTTTAGCCCCACAGCCTTATCTCCGCTATAAAGAATATCACTGGGTAACTGAAGAGCAAGGTAATGAAGGACCATCAATTCTAGCCTCTAGCAAGCACATGCCCAGCAACATGTTCCCTAGCACCAGCTGCTTCAAAGACCCTGAGTAGGAATCCAACTCTTCCTTTTTACTTCCCTCCTTCAACCACCAGCAAAGGAGAGATCAATAAAGCACAGGGTACAGGATTAGGTCCCAGTCAATGGGTGCACATATCCACCTTTCACTTTGGCTTTGGCACCTTAACCCAGCACTCCAAGCAAAGGACTCTGGCTTCCAAGGACTGCATATACGTGTATGTGCACACACTTATGTCTAGTATGGTTTGAAAAAAACAAAAGCAAAAAACCCAAACAACTCAAAGTAACATAAACAACACAAACACTCTGAATTTGTCTATGTCTCTTTAGGAAGGATTTTGACATGTCTCCAAAAAACTCTTTGCAGATCTGTTTGCTTAAATATAGGTATAGAAGCCTACCTTTCAACAGCTAATTGACCCAACGCCTTGTATCTCTGGAGACAAGAATCCCATGCTAGCATCCAGGATTCAAGTTTTCCTCCATACTTCACCCTGAAAACAGGTCATTTCTACTTTTCTCCACGTAGCAAAAGGTGTCTCAGTACATGCTGTCATTTCTGGGCAGTCAAGACCAACAGCAAGATTACAAGGGAATTGCTAAGAGCTCCCTGAAAACATTTTATTTTCATCTCTGTTTTCCATCTCTTGTTGCTATTAACCATCTTTACGTCAGTGATATCTCTTGTGACAGCTCATCAGAATCAAATGCCTGGTGATTATTGCAGCTGGGATGATGGTGAACTTTAAAAAATAAGGACAAGATGGGTAACTCTAAGGAAACAAAAAGGTCATAAGGTGACAACCTTAACTTGTAATGCTGAGGCAAACCACATGCAAAACCACATGTAACCACATCAGAAAAATATCACTAAGAGCACTGGTGCAAGCAAAGGGGAATCAGATGTGTTTGGGCACCACAGCCAAGTGAGAATCTGCTGGCTTTAGCAGGAATCACTGCAATCTCAAGAAATCTATATGGCTCACACAGAATAATCATCTCATTACGTTTCTACAAATCACTAATTCTACCAAGTGCTGAGGTTAACAAGGCTCCTGTCGATATCAGCTGTTTGGCACACAGGAATTCAATACTCAGAGATTCAACCTCCATCAGTAACGAAACACATGAGAAATAAGATGTGAATGCCTCCTTTTCCCCCACTCCTACCACCAGGTGATCCCTACCCTGCATACATACTGCAACCTCAGCTGCTTAGAAGTTTCTGACTGCTTCCTCGCAGAAAACACACCAGCTGAAGATGTTTTGCAGAAGCACATTCGTTTCTGTGAGCCTTCTGCTGAAACATAAGACATTCTCCCAGTCCTCGGCCAACTGCCAGGAGAAATCAACTGTCGTATGGCACCATGCAAAGTGCATGATGTAGTTAAGTCTTCAGAGTTTGAACTGTTCAGGCTTCCAATATGCACAGCTCCCAGGCAGCCCTCTCCATCATGCACTTTGCAAAATCCAAGCATGTTAAAGCCCTGAGAGAGTCACATCAGCTGGCCCCCAACCCTCTGCAACCTGGGGAATGAGGATAGCGCAAGTCCTCGCACAACAGCGTGGCAGGGCTTCCCCAGACCTCACACAGTACTGCAGAGATATTCCTTCTGCAAAATTAGCATCAACAGCACCATAAAGGATTTCAGAGTAGTCTCTGGAAAGATTTTTTAATCTCACGTTTATCCCTTCTTTATTAATCATCTTTATTCTCCCAAATCCTGAAGAGTCAAGTCTTCAGGCTCTTTACAAGAGAGATTATGCTGGCTATAGTTGGAGAACTAGGTAAATCTCGTAAGCAAGACACCCCATTCTGATGCAGTCTTCTTCACAAACAAACAAACAAAAAAAAAAAAAGAAAAAAAGATAAGATGAAATACAGAACACTTCCAAGATGGCAACAGAATGGTTACTAACCCGGCAAGTTTTTCTAACTTCCCTTGTAGTATCAGTTAGTTTAACATCAATACAAACAGACAATAAAATTCAGTTATTAGGATTCCCATTCACCAAACTCCCCAAACAAATTCCTTCTTTGCTTATTTTAACTGCAAACACGTTTTGGGTTGATAGCCCCCAGGAAGAGAAGGTACAGCACACTAGCTGTCGCACTCCAGAGTGGCAAGTAGTCTCACGTTTTGCTAAGGACAACTTCTTCTCCCACACTTACATGGCCAATTAGGAAACCAGTTTCCAAACTTGGAGTCAAAGGAGCATTCTCAACTCTGCCACCTTCGGCTATCATGAAGCAGACACATCAAACTGAGAACTCCTATCCTGCTTATCAGTAGGGTTCAGTAAGAAGTTATTGTACCTTGGAGACCACCACTGTTTGGAAGATCAGTTTGGAAAACACTACGGAAAGTTGGCTAAACATTGCACCAATGTTCATTAGCTAACACAAGAACTTGTTTGACTCCACGCAAAGTTCAGGCAAGGTTGCTCCAGCAAAGATCATTTACCTTGTCTCTGCTGAGGGACACAGTAGCTCTTCAAATCATTCAAATTTCATTGCAAGATCACTTCTTATAACCCCTAAAGCCTCAGTGTCCAATAACCAAATCCTCTGCTAAATCAGAGATCAGGAAAATTGTATTCCCCTGGGGAACTATTAAAATGAATCAGCAAGAACATAACTATGCCACCATCTTCTAGATTAAAGAGAATAAGAACTATTTGACTAGTGTTCCTGAGACTGTTAGGCTAAGTGTCTTCTCTTCTTGCAGCTGTTTGATCCCTGTGGGTACAGTGGAATCCAAATGGTCACAGAGGATTGCAAGATAATGACAATCGTAGGCAGTCACCAATTTGTGACAGCATTCATGTCACAAACCCCTTGTTACTAACAAGGGGAGAAAAAAAAAAAAAAGGTAGTATTCAGTACATTATAAAAGTTGCCTGGTTGGGGATTTTGTTTCTGTTTTATTTTTCAATTGAATCAGTGTTATGTTGCTGCAGCCACCACTGTTCAGGACAGTAATAGAGCCTGGCTCACCAGAAACACATTAAACAGAGCAATTAAGGAACATTTTGAAAAACCAAAGAAATAAGATTAGTGCCTCCAGGAATCAGTCTTCAAACTGCAGCAAGACAAATACATCAGACTAACAAACCAACATCACAGCCCTATGTGTCAAAGTCATCTTGGCACCAAGAACACCACACATACAGGCAGGCCTTAGATCATTCCCATGCATAAAGGCAGCCAGGAAGAGTCTAGGGACTTGTGGGGGGGCAGGGCAGAAGAAACAAGTGGTCACAGAAAATATGAACTACAGAAAATATTTTCTTCGGGAAGAGAGGTTCCTCTGACTCACTCTCTGGAATGAGATTCAATGCATCAGATATATCTGGATAAGTGTTCTCAGTGCTCTCAGGCACTTCCAAGATAGAGACCGAGGAGTTTTGAGAGGAAAAGAAAGGGAAAGTAGCAAGCTGCAAGATATCAGTTAGCCACAGACCCTGAAGCACACAATTCTGTTACCCAGAATGCAGATATTTATCGAGTGTTATGCTACTGCTTGTTATCTCACAATCTCCTTTTTTTTTTCCTCCTATCTTTTCCCTTTAGCTCTTTGGAGCAAACAGTGACCTATTGAACAAGAGAGCCTCAGTCAGTTTTACAGAAGCCTAGCTATCTTCCAACAGGAATCAACCTTCTCCAGGTGTGGCTGTGAAATTTCAGTCCCACAAAGGTGCTTATTCCACTCCCACTTCTCCAACGTGGATGATACTCCCTGAGCGTGTGAAGAATCCCTTTCCATGTCAACACGCTGCAAAAGAGGCCAGGCAGCAAGAGTTCTGCCAAAAACAGAATCCAGGCACAAAAGACAACCAGTGACTTGCACCACAACAGGCACAAATATTTGGAGAACTAACCCAAATTCACCAGAATTATTCCTAGTGGAAAGTCCCATCAAGTTGTTCACCTTTATCTCCCTGCCAAACCCTTTCTCCTCATGACAGATCCTAGGTGATTTCCCCCACCTCCCTTCCCACCCTTTTCCTTTGCACAAAGACTCCCCTTCCTTTTGCATCCCTGTGCCTACAGGAGGAACCAAGATGCTGGTGGCCAGCGCAGAATCCCCTCGTATCTTTTGGTTAGCTCTTTTCCATAGCTTGCAACTGGGGAATCGACATGTGTGCAAATCTCAGTGTGAATCAGAAGCCACTCCAGTCACCAGCACCAACTCTATATGGAGTTAAAAATTGGCTTTGACTCAGTCCAATTTGTCAAAGAGCACTTCACCTCACCTTAAAAACCGTTAAAAGTGGCAAAAAAAACATTAGCTGCTGCTTGCCAGGACAATTAAGATGGTTTAACGTGACACTTTTCAGTAACAGCCCAGCTTGAGATGAACACCACAGTAGAACACACAGCTGGGCAAAAACAAGCAAAGTTCATGCAATAAGCTTGAGGAGATGGAAGATCTTGGGCCCTCCTTCCAAAAGGAAGAGTTTAAGATGGAACTTAAACACTAAGGCAGGAGGACCATATTCCTCCTTCTCTAAGGGGAGGCATCCACAATGCCTCCAAAGCTGTATCCTCTTCTCCCTCAAACCGAGTCCTTCAAGGCATTAGGGTGACATCAGTCTAACCCCAGAAGGGTCTGATGCTCTGCTCACTAGCATTATGACTGCTCAAGAGAAATGAGACACTGTCATACCACAGGCTGGAATGGCAATGAGACCGTACCAAACGCAGGGCTCTATGCTGCTCCATCCAACAACCATTCTTAGCTAGAAGTTAGGTCTGACCCAAAAGTTGACTGACAAAACACTGGCCCCAACTGCCAGACCTTGATGCTGTCCCAAAACCTAGAAGGAGAGCTATCAGGTATGAGACTTCTCCAACTCACCTACACGCTCTTCTAAGAGACCTTCCAGCACCCCTGTTCTCAGAAGGGCCTTCCCTGGCACCCCAGCAGTCTCCCACCAAGCGCAGTACTCAGGCCAGCCAGCAAACCACCATCCTACAACAAGAAGATGTTACTCTCCAACCTGCCTCCTTGCTTGCGGCCAACTACCCTGTTCAGATCCTTTGATGGACAAGTCCAGATCCCTCTCAGAGTAAGGAGGATTCCACTGAGGTAAAAGATTTGGTTGGTAATAGATTACGAGCCTCTCATCAGAATACCCATTTAACGGAAAGAAGCTGATTCACTCAATGTCAGCTGTTTTAAAATTATCTCACTAGTCCCACAGCAACAAGAAAGGCCACACTGAGTCAGAACAAGGGTCCATTTAACTCACTATCCCACTTTGCAACAGTGGCTGCCAGTAGACACCTAAGGAAGACTGAGGTCAGGCTGAGCATGTATAGCATTAATTCTAATACAGTATCTGCTTATTTTCAACTAAAGGGATTCTTTGAGTTCCTCATGGTAGCTGAGGCTACAACAGACCATCACAAAAATTTACTATAGCTGAACAAAAAAACCCAAAACCCCCAAAACAACCAACCCAGAGTTTCTACCTGCCATGGTTTTGTTTCTGAGACCAGAAATGCCATGAGATTTCCTTTGCTCTTTGCACAGGCCCTTAAGGACGGGTGGATTTTTACATCACATCTCAGGCGCGTACGGTGATCTTGCAGCCTTACAAGTGTTGGTGTTCTCTGTCCCCATCCTGTCCAAACCAGATAATCATAAAAAATTTTACACCTGCATAGATCTGACATGCCATCTATCTGTAAAAACACCCTGCTGGCGGTCTGGATTGCATCTGCTTAAAGATCTGTTTGAGCTTTTCCATCTATCTGGTGCTTTGAAATCACAGGGTACAGACAGGCCAATTATAAACAATTAAGTTACCACACGTAAGAAATTACTTTTTCTCAGATGAGCAACAGTAATTGGCCATATGCACACTCACAGACCTGTCCCAATGGCCAAGCAAATTGGTTTAACATGCATTTTGTGGTAACACATTTTGCTACCTATTTGCAAGGGAGCAAAGGAACAACAATGGTCAGCTACCACAGCTCAAGGTAACAGTTATCTGTGGGTTTAAGAAGACACCCACAATTTCTCAGTCTACCCTCATGGTGAAACCTTTACAGTTTGTGAGTATTACTTTGCCCCACCTCAGCAAACAACTCACACTTCAGAAACAAAACCAGTTTCATTCTGAACAGAAGCAAAGACCTTGCTATTTATTTAAAGACATAGAGAAGAAATGTAGGAGGGGAAAAAACCAAACAGAATTACTTGCTCCATCTTCAGATAACTAACCCAGAAGCATACCTGAAATTATGGCATTTTCTTTTCAAAGACACAGAAATTGAGCATATATAAAACCTTTAGTTTTATGTCAAAATAGACTTAGCCTCCCTTGCTTGCAGTAAATTATCTGGAAAAAAATTTCACATTTTTGAGGAAGACGCCCATAACACTTGGCTACAAGATGAGAACAACCAGATGGGAACACAGGGAACCATCCCCAGAAATACTGGATTTGCATTTGTTTAGGGTCAGCTCTAATCCCAGGAGCGTAAATGGGTCACAGCAATACATGAGAAGAACCAACTCTACAAAATTCATCACTTAATAACATCCCGCCTTTGGCACACTTCAATCAGGCTGTGATGAGAGATGGGGAAGTGGCAGAGATGCACATGTGGTTGCTATGGAGTTATAAGACTTGAAGGAGACACAGGGAATCAGCACAACTGCCTAGAATACAGTTAACTCTTAAAGTGCCTCTCTCTAAACACCTCCCTGGCCAGCCAAATTCATGAATACCCAAAGCAAGAAAATCCTTTTAAATACCCAATAGTTCCCATCAAGAGTCCAACAATCAAAATCCATCAATGGAGTGTAGATGTTCCACGTTAAAAAACAGCTGAGACCAGTAAACAACAGCCAGCTGCTACAGAAGCCAAGTAAGGGTCGAAGGATTAGAGGATGGAGGTGGACACGGACAGAGAACTACACTTTGCAGCATATCATCTCTGTCAACTGCCCTTATAGCTCGATAGTCTGCTCTGCCTGGCACAAGAGAGAAAAAGTAATTGCTAGAGACCCATGTAGAGATTGATCTACCCCAAGATGACAAACGGGGGCATTACCAAAAAAATATAAAACATCTGCAATTCAGATGTCAATCTGAGATGTTTGAAATGCAGTGAAGTCTTAAGAAGCCTAGGCACGTTCCTTCCTGAAGAACACATATCTTGACTTTTTTGGACTTCTTCTGCCCCATGGCATCATTCAGCACTACATGAAAAAGCCACCACCCTTGCTGATGTGAGCACACAAGACTCACACATAGGCAAGGACCCGGATAAGGCTGGCACAGAACACGCCACTTGCACAGTTTACTTCCAAGACTAAACAAGGAGGAACTTCTTGGAAGGCACACCTCCTGAAGCAAAGATTTTTAGGGGTGGGAAAAGGGTTCTGGCAGACCAGGCAAATGAGGAAAAAAAAGCCTGAAGACAGTGCTAGGCATGCTGGAGCTGATGACTGAACTCATAAAGCACATTTCACAGATAATCCAACCAGCTGCTTCCAGATCACAAGAGGCTGCTGCATCTCCAACTCCCTGCAGAGTTTTCTAGTGGCGTGTGTGTGTATATATATATATACACACACACGTAGATAATCAGCAAAGTTTCTATTTTCTCCTGTCTACTTAAGGCACTCTTTCAGCGTGCATCCTCCTACAGCTCTATTTTTACCTGCTCCTAATCAGTGTGTTCTCAAACATCAAGAGACTCAGAGAAGGGTGGTTGAACTCCTTCAGCGCACAGCCCACGACACGCTGAGCAACACCTGAAGGGCGGCTCTTCCCTCGGCACCCAGTGCATCCTGCCTTGCAGAGCACTGGGGAGAGTGGGTGGTTAAGGCCTGGGAGATCTCTCCTCATTCCCAAGATGCTCAGCTTAAACTGAAAGCTCTTGGGGCAGAGATCATTAGCACCATAGGGAGTCCAGCAGAGAGGACTGGATCCAAAGTAGGAGACTGAAGCTACTAAAATAAGTACTAATACTGACAATAACCAGAAAAGCTGAGTAAACTTTTTTACTGCATTGTTTTCTCCTCTCCTTTTTTTTTTCTTTTTTTCCTCCTCTCACCATAAAGCTTTCAGTTTTCACTTTCCATTAATCATGTTTGATTGCCAAACCCAAACATGCCTGAACTATAAACTGTCATCCTCACAGCAGGCATTAACCTGTGGACAAAATACCCAAAGGACCGGGGTGCCTCAGTCCTTGCAAGAAGTCTCTGAGATTTATGGTAAAAAGGAGCCTGAAAACACCAAGTAGATAGCACCAAATCCTGATGCCAGATGCCAGCCCACTGATCAAGCAGGCTGCTCTCTCAGCTCCTGTAAAGATCCTTATCAGCTGGCCAGTAAAGCTGCTAATTTAAACAGGGCCAATTTCAAGTGTGCAGCCCCTCAGAAGTGGTGTGCCTGCACGGGCCATAGTGACATCCCCTCTACTAGCTCAACCCCTGATCACACTCTGCAGGACAGACACGACTGTCCCTCAAGGCTCAAAGCATTCACATTCTAGGGGGGGGAAGCCTGCCTCCTGCGATGGGGACCTTCAACATGTACCATCTTCCAAGCCCGAGATAAGGAAGGACTCGATATACGTGCTTTTTACGGCTGCTGAGTAACAATCATCCTTAAAATAAAAAAGCCAAGGAAAAAAAAACACCAAAAACACCACAACAAAAACCCACAGATGCCAAACCAAACTCACCAAGGGCTGACAAGCTGCAGATGAGTTTGACTTAGTAATACAGAAGAAATTGTACCACAAGTCAAGGAATTGTGGTTCCTCGGCTGCTCCTAAGAGTAATATTCCACAACTTCCCTCAAAACCACTCAAGTGATCCAATTTTTGAGGAACCATTTGAAAGGGAAAAAATTTCCTGGTTTGGACATGACGCCTGTTGCCAGCAGATCAGAATAAGAAAGCACATGCTGAGGTGGGGTGTTATCTTGCCTGTGTCTCCTGCAGAGTCCCAGCCAGCACTGCAAACAGCTTTGTGGCAGTCTGGAGCGAGGTGTCCCCTCGCCCGACACCTCTCTCATCACTGGCAGCTGCATCAATCTCACCCCCAGATACCACAGGCCCTGAGAAAAATTCCTGTTGCAGCCTGGGCACATTAAGTGGTGGATATAGAGAAAGGAGCACAGCAGCAAACAGTTTGCTTTTAGATTCAAGATTAGAGGCTAATGAGACACTCTGAAGCTTGCCATTCACAGGTTTTCTCCATTGGTTTCCCCGAACACAGTTAGATATTACACCGTGGCACTTCCACTGATGGCCAGATTTTCATTATGTATTTTCTCCAGAAGCCAGAGTGAACAACTTCTTTAACTTAATTTGAACTTCTCTTCTAATGAATGGCTTAAACATAAAGAATGAGGGAAGAAGAGGGACAGGCACATTGCAGTTGTCTTACTGGATCACAAGTCAGCTCTTTGAAGCCCAGTACTGCAGTGGTTTACTTATATTATGATAGCACAGAAATTCCAACTGTGATCAGGTTCTCATTACTCCAGGCACTACTTCTCCAAAGAGCAAGGGTTGTCTCCTTACTCCAAACCATGTCAAGCCAGTTCATAATCACTGCCCTGCATCCTGTCTCTCACCCATCAGACAAACCTTGTTCTTGTCAATTCTCACTAAGCCCACTCATTACACATACACCATGGTGCTCATATCCCTGATCCAAGCTCTAACCAGAAGAAAGGAGACATTTCCGTATTTCCAGAGGCAATGGAAGTGGTAGCATAAGCAACCTGCTAACATTTGAAGCCTAAATAAACCCAAATATCCCAATTGACTATTAATGTCTTAAGCTTTCTTTCCTTCTTTTCTCAACTACTGCACAATAGGCAAAAGCCCCTTTGTCCCTCCTCCTGCATTGTGCAGCCTTGCTCTGAAAGCACATTAAACTCCTTTTTGACTTTCAAGAAAAAAATAAAAAAGAAAAAAAGAAAGAATTCCACCAAGGCCAAAATTACCAAGGGCCAAATCTCCTAGTGATACATTAATATATATGTTAGTAATGGAGAACCAGCTCCAGTTCCCAACCCAACCGCACCAAAAATCTTTAAAGACAGCTCCAATAACTTAAGAAATGTTGCCAGCAAGAACCAGGTAACTGATGAGCCATGAGTACCACATTTGAGAAATATGGCATCTTGGTCGGCATATGAGTGCTCTGAGCAAATCTCAGCTTCCTGTCAGCACACACGATTTAAACCCATAACATTTTAAAAGTTTACCCTATGGATGGATTGTAGGCAGTTCAATATAAACATTCAGCACTTGATACTTGATATTTAAACTTCCGAGCTCAGATTATAAATGTTGACAGATTTATCTATGATTGCAGCTGATTGGAAAGTATCTTGTGCTCCCCATTTAAAGTTTCAACATTTTCCCCATTTTTGTAAACATTTATCATGCAATTTTAAAAATTGGCCAAAATACTTAAAACATTTTTCCAGCACTGAACTACCAAAGAATCAAAGCAATTTCCTCCCCCCCCAAAAAAAAAAATAATTTCAGAGTACTCCATCATAAAGTACTTTGATTAAAACTGAAACTTTTCAAGAAAATTGAAAATTTCTTGGAGAACTGATTACATTGAAAAGCACGTCAATAGTAATTTTATAATCACTTTCCTCTCCCATGAGTCTTACAGACACTCATGGTATTGATTTTATTCTCATTTTAAAACTAGAACTGCAGGCAGTTGAAATCTTTAAGTAAAAAAATCTTACTCAATTTAACATTTTCCATAAAAACAGTAAACAACAATGTGAAATATTAAAAATACATCTTAGTAGGATTAATACTTTTCAATGTTGCCACCTAAACATGAAAAAAATACTCTTTTGAAAGCAAAGTCACTTTAGATAATATATTAATAAAGCTTTTCAGCAGCTTTTCATTGTGCCTTCCTCCCTTTTTCTTTTCTTTCTCCAGCTACAAAAAGACGACAAGCAATTTTGGGGAAAATACTTAGGCATAATTTTTTAGGCTGCAGTTTCCTCACAAAATATTCATGCTCCCAACTACAGTTTACTTCCCTATGAATATCCAAACCAGTAGTCAATAGAACACGTCCAGGCTCAACCAAGACAAATTCATTCTGCTCCACTTCACCCAAAATCCAGTTTGCATTTCTCAGTCAGCTCAGAGATTGACACTAAACTTCCCCCAAGGAAGCTCCAGCTCTCCTAGCGCTCTCTTGCCTCAACCAAAACAAAGAGACAGTAGCCTGTAATACTTCAAACTTTCTACAGATTGCACTCAATTAGTATTTATTTGACAGCAGGGTAACACCACCGAAAGAGGATGCTTAAAACTTACAGGGGAATAGCTCACCAGTAGCACGGGTCACACTACAATCTTGTCACCTTCTCATACTGTTGGCATTCAGGGCTTGCTGCAGCTCTAACACAGGTGAAGGGAACTGCACGGGGACAGAGCCACCCCCCAGCACCTGAGCCAGATCAGACCCTGCTGACAACACACAAAGCAGGACTGGTCCTTCCTCCTCTTCCCAAGCAATTCATGCCTGCAAGCAGGACAATTTTCCCTCTGTGGTCATACCCTTACAGTCCAAGTAGGGAAAACTAGCAAGCAAGAATCACTTTATTCCATCACATTCCCAGTAACGTAGATATATTTATATAAAACAAACCAGGCTTCATCTGGAAATTCAGAAAAGATGGGTGATGTCTTCGCTGGGAGAATCACCACATACAGGCATTTCACAGCCTAAGACTACAATGCAAGTGAAAACTAAAGAAAGAAGAGTCAACCTCCACGTATTTTTTTAGGAAGCAAGGCTTCAGACCAGCCTTGGGTGGTCACACTTACACCACAGTCTCTTGCAGCGATAAGCAAAATCTGTCTTCTAGCAAGCAGAAGCAAGCTGCTCATGTCTGGTGGCAAAACACAAGCAATAAGCACCAGAAACAAGTGTGCAAATAAGCAAGAGGGAAATGTTTCCTACCTGGAGCAGTTAGATGGTGTGTCCACTCAGCCCACGATCTGCTTAGATCCCTCTATTTATAGTCCAAATAGGTTACATGCAACTACTGTGCTTTAAATACAATTGATCTATCTATTACCATCAGTTCTCTCTGACAAAGCCCTGCACGGAAGTGGAAGTTCACTTACTACAAAGTTTTGTCTTTTTGAGCTGAAGTGGTTCTCTTCCTCACGATACATCATTGCACTCTGCAAAGCCAATGAGACAAATCCAAACATCTATGTAGTCCCTCTGTGCAGTCCCTGTGGCACATGTTTGCTACCATCAGGTAAACATCTCTGAGGCTAAACAGGGACATGAGCTTCAAGATTCCTCCCATGATAATTTGTAGTGAAAGAGGTTTCATCCTCCAGCTCCTCAGTGGATTTTGATGCCTCACTGCCCATGTAATTAATGGGAGCTTGCACCTAACAAGCTTAGAGGATCACGGACTTGCTCACCATGAGGAACATTTAGCTATGCTGACCAAAGGCAGGTCAGAGAACCACGTTCCTCCCTCAAACATGAAAACTCTTGAGGAAAGATAGTGGCCCAAAGTTTGCATAACATGGCCTAAAGATAGCATGACTGACCGAACGGTCCTGCCAGATTGCCTATGTCCAGGAAGTCCTAAGCTGGGCACCATCTGCTGTAGCTCTACTGGACTCAGACCTCACTGTCACTTGGCCTCCTTACTGCCATCCTCCCACTTGGCTCCCAAGTGTTTTGCCTCCCTGAACTACCCAACCGCTACTAAGACCACAGTTTCCCTTCCCTTCCCCTCTCCCATTACATCTCCCCTTGTCTCAGCAGAAGGTAGCAGATAATTTCCAGAGGTCATGAGTATAGGCAGGACAGAAATAGACTTTTCCTCTTCTCATTGTATTTTCTTGCTGGGTTAAATACCTAAAGGAGTTTAAAGTCAGCCCGAGCTCCCCTGGTGCTTTCCTTCCTTACAAATGGTTTTGAGGTAGGACTGTTCAAAGCCAACTGAATCATCAGCTAGCCCTCTCTAGCACCTGCTTCCTCTCACCCCTGCAGTGTCCTACCAGCCTCGCTCAAACCCCCCAGTGGTGCAGGGCACCCTCTCACCAGCAGCCAGGAAGCCCAGCTGAGAGCATTGATTCTTCCCGATACACTGCCTTGAGGCCAATCAACTAATCAGGCAGTGGAAAGCCCCAGGGAAGCTAAAAGCCATCCTTGGAGAAAAGCCTGCAATTTCCTCTCTCCGTTGGCTTCCCAGGCCATAACTACAGACAACACAGCAGAGAGAGAATACAGACCTGGGTGGACAGGAGCTATTGGATGCAACTGCCTTGTTCACAGCATAACTCCCTCAGCTTCAGGGGACCCTACTCTTCAAAATCCACCTCTCTATACTTGCATTGCTGCAGAGACCACAGCAATAACATTGTATGGATACACAGTAGACTCAAAAGATAAGCCTAGAATTAAATTCAAACCCCTCTCTGCAAGCTGCAGGAGTCCAGCTCCTCTCCAGAGGCCCATACCACTTCAATAAACCTAGCAGGACAGTATGGCTACACCTCTGCCACCCACAGAAATGCCCAGCACTTGTTACAGGGGCCACCATTCTGGGATAGAAATCGACTCAGTCCCTCCATCTTAGAGCAGACAGACCCCACAAACGCTCCCAAGGTGCTTGTAGAAGTGGTCTTTCTATTCACACACTGCTGTTTATGCCATCTTTGAGAGTGCCTTGCTACATATAATCACCCCCAAAAGGTGGGGAAGAATGTCCCCTTAATCCACTAGCTTTCTATTTCCACGCTTTCACAGGCAAGACAGAGTAAATCACAACCCATAGTGGACTTAGATACTCTCATTTACTTAAGAACCAGTGACATTAGAGCTTTTACCCTACTTGATTACCTCAACACATTCTCACTTGCTCCCCCCCTCAGCAGACCATTCACTGGCATCTTGACTTCCCTTCCTGCAAGGAGGGAAGTTTCAATTGTGTTTGTTTCCATTAATTCTGGCTCTCCTTCCCCTTTGTCCACGATACTTAAGAACAGAGAGGAACTAACCTCCCAACTACCAAGTGCTGCCACTTCCATGCTCTTCTTCTACCACGAGCAATTTACCAGTGCCAAGGAGCCCCTCTGCACCACAGGCTGCTTTCACATATGTTAATATAAACAAGGGTAACTGCATGTACATCAGCAGGGTCACTGCAGAGCAAAGTTGGTGACCAAGACTGCAGAGGATGGTGCCCAGCATACTGAGGCCAGTACATGGCTCAAACGTGTCTGAGAGGTCAATGGCTAATGGAAGAGCTGACAGAAGGGAAAATGCATCTTTGTCAAAAATGCCAAAATTAATGCAAATTGTTGATTTGGGCACTGGGTGCTTGGGTTCTTGAAGATATGCAGAGAGAAACCTTCCAGCATACTTCCACTCTAAAACATCTTTCTCTCACAAGAGTCCCATTTTTCTCTCTCTGCTAAGCTGATGCTTCCACCACAATTAGATGCATCTTCTCCATATCTGAGCAAGCTCCTGTTCTATGAGCAAGCTAATGTACATTCTTGTCTAGAATAGAAATAGCATTCCCTGGAGACTGTGTCCTTGAATTGGACTAGAAAAGGCCTAGAAAGCACCACAGGCTACAGACATTCTTAAGTGTTACAGTTTGACAATGTTCAACTTCACCCTGCTATCAAGAGCTACCTGCAGTACATGAGTCAACAATTAGTCACCCTGATATGTTGTTCTGTGCTCCTGATGGGCTCACAAATGATGAAAAGTGAGCTCAGGCTCGTCCATTCAGAGTCCTGATTGACTGTGCCTTTTATAATTGTCTTTCAAAAGTTCCTCTCTAAAGACAAACCGCAATCCCACAGATCAAAGCGAGCACAGAGCAAACTTCTCTGGTACAGAAGGTAAAAGAAAGATAATGGAATGGTCCAAGAATGAACTACTCCATCCTTCAGGAACAAAATACGAGTCCAGCTGCATCCCTCTTAATGCAAAACTTCTTTTCAGGCTCAGCTGTTAGATTACTGCTTCTTTCTCACCCGTGGATGAACAAGGGGAAACTTATCAGCAGAAGCAAGACTGGACTAATGCCTTCTTTTCCAGTAGATTACCTACAAATAAAGGGTTGTCTGAAAAAGAACATGGAGACTAATGTCCCTCTTAACAAGGTTAAGGTGTTGTATTTATTAATTTTAGTATTACTACTACTTAATACATTTTTATGACAACACAATGCTAGATGCTATTTTAAGACTGGTTCTTCAGTTTACACAAAGATAGCTCTGCTGGAAGACTCAAGTGTGTTCTCTAGAAACCAGAGTAGGAGCAGCATTATCAAGTATGAGATGAAGGAAAATAGCTAATAAAAGAAAAGTTTTAACAAGCTTCCTGGGATTTATATGTAACCCTGAACTTATTTTGCCCCTGCTTCCACTGGTTTCACCTGATCCTCCTCAGAATTACTCTCTTGACTTCACTAGCTCTGAGAGCTACACACAAATTCCAACCTCATCCCATGGTGGGGCGTGCAAAAAGCAATACAACTGCCTGTCTTCAGATGAAGTCCAGCGCTCCCCCTCCCATCAGTTCTCTGAAACCCATATCCTTTGGCTCCTGAATGAAGATTCAGACATTTGGTTCCTGAAGTCAAGAGGTCACCCTAATCCAGGTGTCTTTGGACATGTCCAAGTTGTTCACTGCAACCTGTTGGATCACCTTAAAGATTTCTACTCTAAGACATGCAGCTAGGAGTTGATCCTCAAGATCCGTACCCCGTAAAGCCCATGCTTTATGGAGTAATATCTAATAGCACTGGAGTAAAGTGCTAATAACACTTTACCATCTTTCTACTTGAGTCTCCTTTTCCACACTTTGATCTTCTCAAAGCAGCAGCCAAAACATTGGAGTGTCATCAACAGCCCTCAAAGCACAGCACTATGAGGGCTGCTACGGGGAAAGTTATTTCCATCCCAGCCAGACCCAATGCAAAATCTACAGATGCAGGCTCATGAACTAGATCTTTCAAAGTGCCCCAGGATACTCCCAAATATCCAGAAAGACTTCACTTGGATAATCTACTGGAAAAGAAGGCATTAGTCCAGTCTTGCTTCTGCTGATAAGTTTCCCCTTGTTCATCCACAGGTGAGAAAGAAGCTTCAGTTTGAAAATAAAACAAAATAGGAAAGATGCTGGTAAGATGAGGGAAACATCAGTTGCCAGTAATTAACAAGTAGGCCTTGCAAGCTTTTCCCAGTTGCTTGGCAACCCAGAAAGTCACACAAGAGAGCAAGGGGTAATTGGGCAAGTGGCTTAATTGGATGCTTCCAGAGCAGCAGTTTTAGGTGGATAAGGGAAATCTTTGGTGTATTTCCACATCTTCACCGCCCTGTACCAGTATTACAGACCCCAGATAAAGGCCAGGGAGACTTCAGACAACTTCTACTCCATTCAAAGGGAATAGTGAAAGAACAATTGCTGAACTGAAAAGAGACCTTTACCTTCATATCACTTTTTCCTCATCATTTGCTATGCCCATATTAGAAAATAAGAGAGGCCAGGGCCCATTTGCTGGTCCAGAGACCACTTGGCACATCAGGGTCTGCCTCTATCTGGTTAAACTTCCTTCCTCTCCAAGACAAGGTGCCAGAAGGAAACATCCTTGGGCTACCCTGTCCTGAGTTCGTGTGAAAGCATTCATTGGCGTGGGACACAACTCTGGTGGGGGCACACCTCCACCATCACACTCCCACACCAGGCCAACCATGGGCCGGTCAACACACAGGAGCTCCCTGGGCACCACACAGAATGGAATAGGTAAGGAGCATCCATCCTGAGGTGGGAACTGGAGCTCAACTGGCAGAATTTGCCATCATTCACAGGGCCACAGCCATAAATTGAACCAAACAGAGGCCCTGGCTGGAAGCCAAACCTTTGACAGATTAGCGTCTGTCCTAGTGGAGGAAAATCTGGTTCACAGAAATTAAAAGTGCTCTGCCCGGCTTTTTTTGACAATAACCACCAAAGGATGGATGAAGTGGACAAATTAGCCAGTTGGCAGTAGAGAAGGTCGCAGTAAGACAAGGGTGGTTTGCTAAACAAGCAGTGGTTTCGGTCAGCCCTGCACCTGGCTTTCCCACACCCCCTTCCCTTTAACTGCAAATCTCTCCACTAAAAGCAATCTGTCTTTGCAAAAATACCTGGCTTTGGGAGAAAGAAATAATCTTCCACACATTTCCTGGGAGTGATTTGATAAGGAGAAGAGAGTTGAGTTAAACAGTAGGAACACCTGACTGTCCTTCCTGCTTTAATTTTGTCCCTTTAATTAACAACAAAAAAAAATTGCTTTAAAAACTGTCAAGAAAAGCAAAACAATGCCCATATATCACCCTTCAGATAAAAACAATTTTGAAATCTGACACTTATGTAGTTCTGTAGGCCCAGTGGATATTAATAATTCAACAAAATATTATAGTCATTACTATATTTTGCAATATCACAACAGAGCGTTTTAGCAGAACTCCCCTGCAAACCTCATTGCAACAGCCATTAATAAATAAAATGCAATTCACTGTATTAAATGTGTTGTTTAAAGGCTAAATATTTCATCAGAACTAATTCATTTTAAATAATCAGAGTAGGACTCTCTTCCTAGCACCAGGACAAATCTCCAGCTCCATACACTTTCCACATTTGGAAATGAAATTATGTTTCAAAAAGCAAACCACAAATTTAATTCAACTGGAACATCTCTGCAGCAGCTCTTAAACTACAACCCCCTGCAGACTGATGGGATCACAACCAAAGAGGCCTCAAGTCTCACAACCCTGTCATTCTGTTTATGCAACCCAGGGAAATTAAGATTGGAAAAATACAACAGAATGGTTTGCATTTATTGCCTGCCTTAAAACAGTGGCAAATGCCTGATTCTCTGGGGGAAGGAGAAAGAAAAAAGCATCTTAGTCCAAGCCTCAGCTGCCCACGGCTACAGAGAACAGCGCTTATCCAGTGCTTTTCTTATCGTCGGTCCCAAAGGGCTTGGCAAAGGAGAGCAGGTTGCTCTCACAGGTGGGGAAACTGAGGCACAGAGGGAAAGAGCTTGTCAGTGCTTAATGTAAAGGCTAAAGGATGAGCTTGTATATATATCTGCATCGTGCACAAGTAATGCACGTGTGAGCACTACCCCATTGTCTCCAAAGGCACTCATGACTCCATTTCAGTTGCAACTTTGGGATTAAAAACAATCAAACAAAACAAAAAAAAACCAACCCTTTAAGCAAAATGAGAGCCTTTACCAAAATATTTTCTTGCATCTCAGAAATAGTATCAAGTGATCTAGATCTGAAGTGCAACTCCCCCTCCGCTCTCAAACACACCAACCTCCCAACCCAGCCAGCCATAAACTAGTGAGCTTCCAACCAGGACAAAGATGCGGGAGTTTGATTTTACTTTTTGACAGCTGCCATAATTAAGAAAAAATGTTACTAAACTCATATTAAAAAAAAAAAAAAAAAACACAAACAAAACAAAACAAAAAAACTACCAACCAAACACAAAAAAACCCCACACTCATACTTTCCAGTTTGAATTTTTCAGTTTAAAAACTTCTTCCACAAAGAACCCCAAACACCCCTCTCTAAAGTAACTGTTACTTCCTGGCCACCTCCGGAACAGCACGCAACCATCCTCCCTGCTGACTGACAAACTGACGTCAGCAAGGTAATTCCTGTAATTAAAGCAAAGCAACTTACTAGTGGGGGCCTGCATCAGACACTATAATCTTTATTTTTACCCACGGAGCTCACTGCTTTCCTCCAACAAGAGCACATAAACACCACGATTTTCTTTTCCCCAAGTTTATACCAAGACACAGCACAGCACTGAAAAACAGAGGGGGTAGTATTTTAAAGCACTACTTTTTACAGTAAAATAGCAACTTAATAAGGCCAGCACATTTTACCTATCCTAAATAGTGCTGAATTTGCTTTTATACATATGTAATTATAAATGTTTTGTTTTAACCTTTTAAAATAAAAATCTCAGCTTTTCTATTAAAAAAAAATCCTTTAAATAATTCCTTAAAAATTAGGGAGATGTGCTTTTTTGTTTGGGTGGTTGTGTGTGTTGTAGCCTTTTTTTAAAACCAGAATGACAGTCTCTGCTTGGTCCGAGACAGAATCTGGGCAGACCTGTCAGGGTGGAAATGGGGGTTAGAGATTAAGCCCAAATTATTTCCCTTCTGTCCACCACCCCACACACACTCAAAAACATCAAGCTGAGCAGTAAATTCTCTGAGAGCAATGTGTGCTACCCTTGCTAGATTCCAGGTATATGCTAGATATGCCAGATACAATTAACACCAGACACAGCTGTGCTACTGAGCAATGTCAGACATGTGACATTGGGAATAGATGGACCTTTGGTCTCATCCAGCACATCTGATCTTATGTTCCTCGGCACATGTCCAAAACCCATTAAACTCAATAGAAATGCAAAGAATTCACTGGCTTCGAATCAGATCTTGTTCAACAATGGACAGAACTGCTAGAGATAGTTAACCTGTCAAGAAGAATAGTTTATGGGAACTTGCTCTAATAAATACACCATGCTTACTGCACTGTCTATTTGTGCTTTAAGTCATTCAGCCTCAAGAGCTAAGGAGCCTTAACTCCTGACCCAAAGCCTAGATGATTTCTCTGGGCTTTCACCAACACCCAATAAAGCACTGGCTGCAGTCCTCAGATGAGCCAGCAGGGCTTGAGCTAGTGGGGAACCTAAACCCAGGACCAGTGAAAGACCAGCCTAGCGTGGCTAGGGAACACGGGAACTTGGGAAAGTCATTCAGAGCTCAGGCAATGAGCAAAGCAGCAAGAGAACACGCCACACCACGAGCCAGGATGGTCACCAGGGCAGTAGAGAAGCCTCATTTTTGTTTGACATGCCATTTGGATGCTGCTTGGTGGAACTTTGCAACTGAAGCCCTCATCACCATTAACAGCTACTTCTAAAGGACTGCATTCCTGGATCGTTCAGCCCCTTCAAGAGACAACCCTCTGCTTATCCGTGCAGCTCAATGGCTTGTGACACTCAGTAATTTATCATAGCATTAACGCTTTTCTGGTTGCTCTCTGTTTTGAAACACAGGTTGAGGCACAGCCACAGCTGGAAGAGGCTTTCACATTCCATCCTGTCCAAGCCTGCCAGCAGCCAGAGAAGGGGAAGGCACGTGGGTCCAATTCTCAGCTTGCTGACACTCTATTGGTGTATCACCACCAACTTTGATGGTATTATTGTTTCCCTACTCCAGTATCAGGAAGATGAAAAATAAACTCTTGAATAAAACATGCTGCTCTGACGGAAGCCATTGCTTCATCAAGCTAGGTCCTTATCAAAGGCTAGCATTTTTTTACAATCCCAAGGATTTAAAACAAGCACAGCGGTTTCATTAAAGAGAGACCAAAGGGTTCCAGTGACAAGTCACTCCAAGCAGAAGTGTGAGGATCCACAACAGCATTTCCACTTTGGCAATGGGATCACTTAGAGCATTTGCACTGTCTGGCCAAGTCTGTATACTATTTATCTACACAGCCAAAAAAACAATTAAAAAAATAATAATTTCCTCATACCAGCTGCTCCATCAAGAGCAGGAGAGTCTGCAATTCCAGCTCAAGGCTACACCATAGCACAATTTTTAAGTCTATCTTCCTAGTTTATTATAAACTGTTCCTTCCCTCCAACTTCCATTCAGGAAGGTAGTTGTGACCTCTCAAAACAACACACTCCCATAAGCAGTAAAGATATTTAGCAAAGCAGTGAACTCAGAGCACACAGCTGCCTGAAACACTTTGGGAGATGCTGTGTGCACTAGGAATGGACACTCATCTTTTCCCAGAACCAGCACACTAGCACTTAGAATATATTTTCACACTGAGGTTTTCATTAGAAATATTCCAAAAGAACAGAGACTTGGCAAGTCCAGCTCAGCAATTCTCACCCTAAAGTGTCCAAATCATTGGTAGCCAATGAACTTCAATGTTTCTATTGCTAATGCCAGCAACACAGGCAAATGCTAGTGCACTCCAGCAAATTTGCACTTGAAAGTTTCCCATTAACGCAAGATGGGCAGAAAAACACTTGTGTACACTGTGACAATACCTCAATCTTCATCCCTCAAATTGCAGACTTCCCCCACAATCAGGCAACTCGTTTTCACTGTCCCAAGCTCAGGAAAACAGAAAAGAAAACCCAAGAAGAATGGGAAAAAAACCAAACAAACAAAAAAATCAAGGGCACAAAGCCAAGGAGATACATAAAGACCCAAACCGGCAAAGCTAAGGCTGCACACAGATATATTCACATTAGGGTCCTGTTTGCTTAGTATAAATCAAGCTCTATTGGAGCAACACCAGCGTAAATTTGCCATAAAGCAGAGTGGATTTGGACCATGAACATCAGCTGAACAGTATCCCTTGAAAGGGTAATATGTATTTACTGACATCCTTCCTCTCCCTTCAGTTAATGGCAGGACAGACCATTTAACCAGTGGTCTGAAGCTTTAGCTTGCAGGACAGTAATTTATGCACCCTGGCAGGTGAGAATGACCCATTCAACTCTATCGACCTAAATAAGTAGGAGAAAAGCCTTCTGACAGCATTTCTCTGCCCAGTTCTTGTCTGAGACAGCTCCAAATATCATTCAGCCATGGCACGTCTAACCTGAATTGACCATGTCCCAGACACGTGCACGCTGACTCCAAATAATCTCTTTCTTCCTTTCCCTCCCGGGGGGCAGTAGACTTAGCCATAAAGCAGCACGGGATCAAAATACTGCTGAAGTTCCCAGTGGCTGTGTGTGTCTTGCTCAGGAGACTTTTTTTTTTTCTTCTGGTGCTAATTCCTTCCATTATGTTCATTCTCTGTTCCTGCCCTGGGCAGGAGCTGCCATAGCAGAAGGATGCACCAGGAAAACACATCAGTACAAGTCAAGCACAAGCCTGCCTCTGGAGGGAGAGCATTTAAATAAAGAATGAACCTGAAATAGCTACCAGCTTCCCTGTAGCCAGCACTGTCTGTCAGCAGGAATTCACCACAGGGGACTATCATGCAGGAGCAAAATGTCTTCTGGCCCTGCATTCAGGAGGGAGAAAGAGAGCAAAAACTGACCAGCGTGCCACCCCAGAGACTGAGCACAGACCGGTGCCAAAAAGACAGAAAGAGCAAAAAAGGCCACATCTTCCCCATCACAACGGATCATCTGTGGTCTGCAGGAACAGGCTGGTAGGGAATGCCCACGCTGCCTCCTCTACAGGAGTTCAAATTCCATATACGCAGGTAAAAACAAACAGCAAGGTCACATCACCTGTGTTATATACAGCATCCTTTAAAGACCAAGATTTGTACAAGGTGCTGTACATACACCCGGGGGAAAAAAAGAGAAAAACAAAAAAAGCCTCTCATGTTCCCAAATGTTTACCGTTAAGCACAGTTTTCTTCTTCTCTCTCAAAAGCCTACAACTCCACAGGCATTTTCTGAAAAAATGCTTTTAGCTCAGGACAGAATAGATTGCAAGGACAGACCCCAACTAATTGCCAGTTCTTTTTCACTATTCCCTCCCATCATCTGATCAATTAGATCTCAGTTAGATATGCAGATGAAAGCAGAGCAGAACTGAACCCGGGGAGGACACATGCTTTATGAGAGCTCCAAATGCAGCACATGAACAACCACATTCAACCTAAGGAACTTGGTGTATAGTTGAGGGCTGCCAAGATCCAACCATGCCAAGGCGAGACAAAAACCTTCATTCCTGACTCATACCAGAGACTGTATGAATCACTGCCACTGTCCGAAGGCCAGAGCAAGGGAAGGAGAAGGAAGGGACCTGCAATCACACATAAAGGGATCAGAGCACACGAGCAACAGCAGCAAGGTATAGAGAGGGAATGGGGGAAAAGCAGGTAGAACCAGACTACAGCTCCAAATCATCTCTGGTTACATGATACTTACATTTTACCTAGTTGAACAGTTGTATATCTAGTTCTAGAGTTACCAGGTCACACATCCTTATGCACACGTAAACATAGGCATAGTATCTTCTACATTTCTAAAACA
>JAHREE010000098.1:5222280-5267221 GCA_033628505.1 Tringa tobata
GATTTAGAGCAACCTGAGATTGTACGAATCAAACGGCCGTGGCTCTTGGGCTGGTATCTACAACCCAGGCAGTGCCTGTCCAGCCAGTCCAAGTGTGGAATAGGTGTATGTAAGGGCTGAAGGGCTCCTTGGGGAAGGATCTGGCTCTATCTATTGCAGAAAGCAAGACCTATCACACACAATTGGCAGTTTGGAGAAAAAAGGCTGCTGCTGCCTTCGCACTGCTGCTGAGCAAAACAAATGCAGTCTAGAGATTACAAAAGCTGCAGTTATCCAGGACCGATATGCCCAGTTATGCCTTGGGGTGTGCATATGCCCAGTCCAACAGGTTTGACTGGGGAACAAAACAATGAGGGACAGAGAAGAGCAAAGCCCAGCACCTGGCCACAAAGACAAGCGCAAGTCAGGGCTGACAGGACACTACTGGTAGCTTCTGAGCCCGAGGTGGGAGCAATGGGATACCATTATCCTGAAGAAGCACCACTAACAGCATCTGAATGTACTTCCAAAACACAGATGTCACAAAGACACCACACTCATCAGACTACAGTCACGCCTGCTCATTATGTCCCCTGCCCATAATAATGCCCCATCCCTGGAGGGGTTCAAGGCCAGGCTGGATGGGGCTTTGAGCAACCTGGTCAAGTGGGAAGTGTCCCTGCCCAGGGCAGGGGGGTAAGGTTCCTTCCAATGCAAACCATTCTGTGATCCTGTAAGAACAACCACCTGACAAGCTGCAGTAATCTATCTGCAGGATAGATCTATCCTGAACCTATAAATAGTGTAATGAGTCTGGCACTATTTGAATTGCACCATGACATTCCATTCACTGTGTATGATTAACACACCCAGGTTCAGTCACCACCACCTTGCACCATATTTTTGTGTTCTTTATAGTAGTTATCCTCCTAAAAAGTTGGGTTTTTTTCAGTAGTGATGTCAGGAACTAATTCTAGGTACGATATAACACCGGAACACGGGTGAATTTCTTCTCATCTGATGAACAGAAAGAAACATGATGCCAAAGTCCAAAATGGAAACATTAAAACTATTGTGAAGAGGATACTTAGCTGCTGGAAATGGATTATCAGGCACTATGGAAGCCTCATATATTGATCCTAAAGCTCCGGGAAGGCCATTAGCACTGCACAATTGTTGCTAATTCCAAACATTAAGGTAGCATTATGCAATTTGCAGATGGACAAAAGTCACTGTTTATCGCTGGCTATTTTGCTAATTTAGTCATCAAAACTGTTTGCTGGCTGAAATATGGTTAAGGAAGAAATAGATACAGGCAGCTTTGAATTATATTCAGCAACACAGAGAATTGTTGGCTTTAGTGTGTGAGGAAGGGACAGGCTGAGGATGGAAAGGGGTGGAAACACAAAAGGCATACACAGAAAAACTTGGTAACAGATCATGTCATCTGACTGCCAAAATCTAAGAAACTTCTCTTTGAAAGGAAAGTCAAATAACTCCATTTTCAGAAGTGACTAATAGTTTTGGTGCCCCAGCTTGGAGATTCATTATCAGAATAATGACATCTCTCAGCCTTTGCAAACTAGCTCATTTTATTGGGCCAGAAACTGGGCAACTAAGAGCCTAGTCATGTTCTTTTAATAAAGAGGAGCAGCTGAATGCTCAGTTGTGTACTGTCAGTAGCAGGGAGGTTCGATCAAACTGCTATTGGTGAAGAAGAGACAACAACTACCTACAGGAAAGTCCTTAGGCTATACTGTCAACAGGGTAAGATGTCTGACAAAGCCAGACTGAGCATTGCTCAGGTTCCTCCATCTGGATGTAGGAAGGGAACAAGAAGTGGATGAGCAACGCTCTTCTCTGCAGCCATCCACAATTATATCTGCCGCCAGAAGGGGACAGTCGGTCACAACTACCACATTTTGGAGACAACAATGACGTTGTTCTTACACCATGATTATGTAGTTAGTTGCCACTTGAAGAAAGGTTGTCCCCCATATCAGATGCTGTTTCATTATAATTATAACTTGCAAAATGCACTGAGGTCCTCATAATGCTTGAGGATCTCTCATTCGACATGAGACCAGACACTAATCTGTGTCCTCTGGGCACCATCCCATTGGTATGAATAAGTAAACTGGACTGCAGAACATGTCAGCAACATCTCTGCTGGATGTTCTTGTCCTAGCCATAGATCATGGTAAACCTAGACCGGACTAAAGTAATATGAAGGATAACATTCAGGAAAATCTGGCAACAATATTGTATCTTTTCAGTCAATTTTGGCCACATTCTGATCAAAAGGGTAAAGCAGGGTCTAAAAAAAAATCTGGTTTATGCAGAAAGTTGCGTAGACAAAACAGTTATTTTCCCATACTTGGCCTGTTGTTCCTTGCGTTTCTGAGCCAGATATTTCTTTTTCACATTCAGAAGCTCGTTGGCAAGTCTTTCAATTTCATATTTGTATTCTTGGCTCTGCGATTCATACATATTCAATTCTGAGGACAAAACCTAACAAGCAAAAGGCAAAAAGCAGAAACCAGAGATGTTAGTTCACTAACATAAGTTAGTACTCATATGAGCATTTTTTCCTTTCACATTTGATGATATAAGAAATCACTATTTTCCACCCCATCTCATTTTCTATCAAGATCTTTCTTTTGATCACCTCTGCTCACCTAAGGACAATTTACAAAATTAAGGCTACGCCATCTAACCACAATAAAACATGTAAAATATGCCCCAAGCATTAGGGGAATGGTATTAACACATACATAAGCTCTTAATGTTCTGGGACACAAATCTGGGTGGATATCCAAAATGAAGGTCTTAAAAAATAATAAAGCAGGGATTTATTTAATAATAATGGGGTTTATTCACAGGGATCCACTTTGTTACGTGAAGTAATTAAATCCACACAAGCAAAGTAGTACCAGGCAGTGTAAATATGAACACAATGCTGCTTTCATGTGAATCAATAAACTATAAAAAAAAGTAGAAGCATGCATAGTGTTTTTTCCTTCTTTAAGGAGAATAGCTTGACCTGGCACCACAAAATGGCACGCACACCAGTACACTACAGCATACTGTGCCTGAAATACACAGTAGCAATTGACTGCATTAAGGACAAATGGGAACCGTATGGAAAACTTCAAATCGCATTCAGTTTAGCTAAACTTTGGCTTCTATTTTACATTTCCTACGTTGTTTTTCTTCTCTGTGGAAAGCTAAGATTTGCATAACAGCCTCTTTGTTTCCTAAGGGCCCATCTGCTCCTGCATTTTTTTCCTCATGGTTAGTATAGACGTGATTATGATGCAGTGAACAGGAGATGATGACTTCAACAGACAGAGGAGCTGTAGAAGTAGATGAACTCCTGGGGAGACTGATCTTTTATGCAGGCAAGAACAAGGGAAGATCAGCTTATTCTATCAAATAATCACTTTTTAATATCATGCTTTCAAAGTTTCCCACAAAATTCCTTCAGAACCAGAAAATCCTTCCTTCTAGTGACAAGGGGATCGGACAGGTTGCCCCTGTCATCTCTATAAAAGTCAGAAGCCTAATATACCTGTACACATTGCTAGAGAAATAACAATAATTTAAGACTGGATTCTCGATATTTTCCCACTAGTTTGTTAAAAAGAAAACAAAATGGCTTTCATTTGCTTATTAAAGATCTTAACAGTTCAAGAAAAGGGAAGGAGAATAAGCTTAATGGAAAACTTACAGTGTCTGAGAATGCCCATGCACAAGAAGCATTTACAGCATTACACTGCACACTTCTAATAGGACTTTCCCTCTATTTTACTGAAACAAACCAGTGTAATATGCAAAAAAGTTCTTCTACTGCCATTAGTTCTCCCTTGGAGAGATGCAGTATCAACCTTATTTTCCTGATCTAATATACTAAGGCATGGACACTGTTCATCAAAAATCTTCCTGAAGCCTTGCTCCCCAGGATCACCAGTGAAGTGGTTCTGCAAGCCTGGCAGCTCCTCGGCCAGAGAGAGAGGACATCTCTTACTTTCAGCTGTTTAGTCTTCTCTCGGAGAGTGTGCCGGTAGAGCTGCAACTGTTCCGCGGCTTCAGGCCCAGGCTGCCGGGCCAAGACGTGCTTCAATTCCACATACAGTTTCTCCTTTTCCTAAAAAAAAGACAAGAGGAAGAGCTCTTACAAAACTACTATAGCAGCAGCACAACCTGTGATGAAATCAACCTCACTGAAAAACGCAACTCAGCCAGGAAGATATTTGCAGAAACAAATCTGTCTGTGTGTCAGTCTTTCCTCACCAGCCATAAGGTATTTAAAGTTGTTGTGATAGCAGTGGGAAAGCTCATTAAAAGAAACATCCAGCTACTTAGAACCACGAATGAAATACTCTTAAACACTGTCATCAGTGAGCACGCTCTACCACAGAGAATATAAAAGTCACTGGAAGAGTATCCAGGGGTGGGAAATTAATTACTAGCAACTGTGCTTATTGTAATCTTTCTTCTTATGAGCCACGTTGCCTTACATTAAGGATCATAGCTTTGCCCAACAGGATGGGAGCAACCTATAGAAATGTCAGGGAAGGACTGTACAAAAGAATAACTTCTTCCAGAGAAAATCCTGCAAAGGACACGTACACACACACATACAGATATATAGATATAAATATAAAATCTTTCAATTTAACTGCAGGGGCCCTGGGAAAGGGAAAGAAAGTATAAACAGCAGCAACTAGGATTAGCACAATTACCATCAAGTAAGTTTTCTTTGTCATGTGTCTTCTCATTCTTCATGTGGGAGCAGTACAATTGTGGGAATTGGATATAGCCATTCCTGAACAGAAACCGCACCATGGACCCACTTAAAGCTTTCTGCACTGAAATGCTGCTTTCAGCTGTGTTTGGAAGATGTGCTTGTTTTCGGAGGAATAAAGCTCTGAACAAAGACACCTTCACAGCTTTGCACATTACAATATTTTTAGCATCTACCCTGTCAGACTAAGATTATTGTAATTTAGTATTATTTACCAAGATCCCATCCCTGTCTGGTACCTGGAAAGCTGGAATTAAAAAGGAGGGTTATTTGACTAGAAGTTGGAGTAGCAGACAAAAGAATTAACTGAAGAAGAAAGAAATGCCAAGTAGGAGGTAGGATAGGCGATTATTTACATTGGCTTTGACAAAAACCCTTTTTGCTGTCTTTTTATAAGCTCTGTCTACAATTCTTACCACAGAATTATTCCACAGATGTGGGAAATGGTGCCATCACGTCACCTAGAAATGCTACATATGGCCTGGCTCAGTGCTTCAGCCAGGATTTTTGAAATGGCTTGTTATTTTGAAGATGTAAAATTCTAGCTGTCCAGTCTTCAAGAGCATAAGGAGTTCCCAGCATCTTCTGAAAACCATGCGCTATAATGGTCACAAGTAGGCACCCAAAAATGGAAGCACTTCAAATCATAAATTACTTCTGCAAGCATTGCCCTAGAATTCTAAATATTACCGAGAAAGAACTCCTTATAAATGAAGCTGTTCGCAGTTTCTCTGGAAAATTCAAAACGCCCTGAGACTCAAACTGGAGTTTGCATAGTGGCAAAAATTAGATTGAGAATTCATTCTCAGAAGAGTTGTTATGTCACTACAAGTGGTTTCCACTACCACCTTTTCTTCCTGAGGAAGCATGATTTTACGGCAATCTAAAAACAACAGCAAAAGAAAAATCTGTCTTGTCAAAATCTGGCTGGTCAGTATTAACATTCCACCCCTGAATGTATCACAGATTTGTATTTTGGAAGAGTGTAACGGTAATTTGGATAAATACGGAGCAGTTGATGGATTGAAGGTCTTATGTGCAATTGTTTTCCAATTTATTTCTCTCCTAACCCTCTACAAGGGCCAACCAAGCTCTTCAAACATTGTGCAATGGTGTGTATAATAACCCCATTTAGAGACAAAGCGTGCAATTCTATTAGAAGGAGAATCTATCTTATGCAACAGAGACTCATTAGCTGCCCGATGTAGATTGTCTCCATAATCCAACAGAGGCAGAACCAGCTGTCTTATAATGCATATCCTGTCCTTCCTTGCTAAGCACTGTCCATCTCTTTTACATCTAGTCAATTAATTTGTCACTGGGTTAGAAGCACCATATGTCAGCAAAACATTAAAAGAAAATCCTGGATACGTCTTTCCTCATCAGCAGAAATTTATATTCACAGGTTGGCATTTCTATAATTTCTGACATTTTCCCACAGGATGCAGAAAAAAAATAAAAAAAATAAATCAATTAATTTTAAAACAGCAACCACTGGAGTAAATCTAAGTCAGTCACAAGGTACATGTGATACAACCACCAAAAAGGCATAAAGGCATCGCAGGTACTTTTATCTCTCCACATAAGAAATAAGGAATGCCCAGGAAGAAAAATTGACACAAAACAATGAAGAAAAATTTTGCCTTCTACAATACTATAGTTATATTCAAAGGGCAGACAAGCTGTGCAATATGTATTACATGCAGATATCTTACAAATAGCCAGCTACAGACAGCTGATACAGACAGCACAGAACATCTAGAAAGATCTGTAGGGCTGTCTGATGTGTGAGTT
This sequence comes from Tringa tobata, assembly GCA_033628505.1. Taxonomy (NCBI): domain Eukaryota; kingdom Metazoa; phylum Chordata; class Aves; order Charadriiformes; family Scolopacidae; genus Tringa; species Tringa tobata. Next base: position 5,228,861 of record JAHREE010000098.1, read on the forward strand.
GTATTCAAAGTAGCTTTCAGTTGTAGTGCACAAATTAATACTCCCACATGATGGATCTATGTTCCTTTTTTGTTTTGGAAACAAGTAAAATGCATGTGCATTCCTCAAAATGTCTGAGAACCCAATGGGGCCGGATGAAGAGAAAGTATCCTGACACTAGCACGAAAATCATGTCAGCAATGCTAATGAGCAGTTTAGCAGTAATTCAAAAGCAAGAGGGTAAGCTGGTCTGTTTGGTGCCTACTGGAAGTCAGTTAACACTATTTTGTCCGAAGTAGAAGTCAGTAAACTCCATTTCTTTCTTTTGGTGGCTGCACAGATGATGCTGGAGAAAAAGCAGCCTGAAATCCTACACCCCTTGGGCAGGAATAAACCAATCCATTACTGCATGTGTAAAATGGGTTTCATCAGCTTGTCCCAAACCACCTCCCCTCGTACTCCCCTCCATCCTCCTGCCAGCCTGTAATCCCAAACATACATCTTGCCAGAGTTATGCATTCTTCAGATGAAAAGAACTTAAAGTCACACACATACTGCGAGGCACTACTCTTCTTCTTGAGGAGGTAAAGGAAGATCCATGAGATCTCTCTGTAACTCCATGCTGTTAAGCCTTCACCAGTAGGAGCAACGTATGTGTCTTCAGATCAGGTTTAGGCCTCTATAAAAAACTTTTTATGTGATCCTTGCCACAGCAAAATTCCCATGGAATTCAGCAGGTGTCTGACTGTAGGACTGAGTCCATAATGTCAACCAGCTTTGTTGGTTTATGGCATAAACTAAGCCAAGGTTATGGTAGAGAGAGGAGGGCACATTCATTTTGTGTATGTAGGGCACACTGGGAGACTCAGATTGAGGGTTACAGTCAACTTCCAGGCATTCCAGAGAGAATTTCAGTGCCTCTGTGAATACCTGCTGTAAAAATTGTATAAATAAAACTCCACATTATTTTTAGAACAGCCCTTCCTGTTTTAGATTTGTTTTCCAGGGGAGATCCAAGGAGCCCACGGGTCTGCCTTTAGGCTTGGCCATGACAATTTGTTTCTGCATCCCTAAGTCTCCTGAAAATTAATTCAGAGTCAGGGAGGGAGGGATATTGTTGCTTTCCCCTAAATTTAACTAGATGCTGTCTCAGCCAGAATGTGGACCAGTTCTCCCAACCTGCCTGCTCTATAATGAATTGTGAAAAAATAATTTTCTTCTGCAGAGAACTGGCAGATGTTTGGCAAATTTCAATTGATTCTATAGGACTCGGTGGTCGTGAGCTGGCTCGGTCTATAGCAAGAAGAATCACTTTTGCCAGCACGCTCCTACTTCAAAAGAAGCTATTGCTGCTGACCAGGTCAGCCCAATTTGTTCATTGTTCCCTGCAACATGGACCATCAGCCCCATCAGACAAACTCACACATTCCCAAAATGACACCAAGACATTTCACTGCTTTGACAAGGAGTGGGAGACAGTCAGCAGTGCTGGGAGAGACCAATGAACCTGGTATTAGCTCCAAAGATGACAGTCCATTTTACATCATCTCCCTCACCATGACACTAGGAAACTCCTGAAATGACCCATCTTGTTAGTTATCCCAGGGTATCATTCTGAGCCAGATACAATGGATCACCGTACATTTAATGAAGATGTACTCACAGCAGAAATAGGCCATGAAGTCCCAGCTTCCTCGTTTTTATCAGCTTGTCTTTCCAAGTAGATAATTCAACACATTTACCTGTCAGAGCAGCTCACCAAAAGCCTTCTCCACCAGAGCTGCAAAAATCCTCCTGTGTGCCAAAAGCTTTCTATCACACAAATTATTAAAAAAAAAAAACCTAGGCAGAAAAATCCCAAACCCTTTGACTCAGACTAAGTTTATGTTAGCTCCCATCTCCAGCAACTCAGCTAAAGGAAAAGCCCAACAAGATAAAGATGTAGAGCAGAAGCGTGTAATGTAGCGTGGTGCACATAGTGTAGTATGTAGCAAACCCCAAAATATTTAACCTAGCTAAAAATCCTCATTTTAATTAGTAAGGTGAAGAAAGCAACACAGTACCTCTGTAAGCACACTACAGTTCCTCCTGGCTTTGGTGAGGAAAACAAGTCAGTCAACATGCCACCGGGGGATTCTTGTTTCTTGGCATTATAACCAAAATGTCAGTGCTCTGCTGAACTCCAGAGCCATTTTGTTTACAATGCTAGGCAGCAGCAGAGCACCCTTAAGGTGTTGTGCTCTCTTTTCAGAAGTGTTAAACAGGACACTGAAATCTGAATTAAATACATACATAGACATACACATCTAGTCATAGCCACCTTACCTGTATAAGCTGCACACTTATTTGTGTGTACATGTATACCTAAGAGAGTAGCTATTGACTCAGGACATCTATGATTAAAAGTTTTATGAGGTGTAGGAAAAATTAGCATACAGTAACCTTCACAAATTTTATAACAATAGAAGAAAGTTGCCTCCAGCACTGTGAGAAATGTGCAGGATAAACTTTCGCAATAAACACTTTTCAAAAGCTCCTGCTCTTTCTTGTCTATTCCACATCCATCAGCAAACACCTTGGCAAGAATGCAGTTCCCTACAACAGCTTCTATTTTCATCATCATCCAGACTCTCCTTTAACTGTCCAATGAGAGTTTTTTTGTAGGGTAAATTAATTCAGGTTTGAAACAGGACATTGAAGTCCTTTCACAATGTGGCAACACTAATACTGCACGAGACATTTGGGGTTTTCTTGTTAAGACACTGCCACCAATTTGATGGAAAGGCTGAGATCATTTCCCTCTCTTTGGTCAAATTTGCACCACTCTAGATGGAGTTAAATTAAACCTGTCTTATGACTTACCCCTCCAGTTGATAATAATGCTTCTCAAGAGCAAATCTGTTTCCTTTGGCACAGAGCAGACTGCACCAAATTGACTGGCATTTTCAAAACAGCTTAATGAGAGAGGAAAAAACCACCTTGGAGCGTCTTTCAAGGTCTTCACCCTTTACTCTTTTTTGTAACAGTAAGAGCAGAATGCTGCATTATTACCATCTTTCAGGAACAACAAAGTACAAACATTTCCAGTTCCAGTGTAATCGCAACACTATTATTTTTATTATTATTGCTAGGTACTGGTACTCTTGTACCTTAGGCAGTATGTGGGAAAAGAGGGTTTTGGGTTTTTTGCAATGGACAAACATATAGGTTTGTCCACACATAATCCTCCTCTCAGCTTCTGAACTCTGAGACACAAGGATAACAGTCTCTCAGAAGAGAAAGGCATGGATGCCTCTTGCTGAAATAATGGCTGCAATTCCATTTTTACTATTGACATTACACAAGCATTTATAAAATCGTTAGTCAGAGTAGCATATTTAATCACAGTGTTTATACTTTACATTGCAGAGATGATCAATTAATTATCCCCTGTTCTTCTGTGTGTGTGAACAGGAGCACACATGCACATATATACACACAAAAGAAAAGTGAGCTGTTCCTTGAAGGTGAGAATTACCCCTGACATGGCATGGATTGATTTAAAGGTTCCAGCTATTTCCATGGTGCCTGCAGCTTGACAGTTGGGCTGAAGAGAGCTCTAAACAAACCTTTGTTTCACATTCTAGTAACACATTGTCTTAAAGTGTCCTGGAGGAGATGCAGAGGTTGATACAAATCTTATCAACAAGGAATCTAAAAATTCTAAGTGAATAACCCTACAAGGCAAACAGTGGGAAACCTTTTACTGGCTAATAATTACCTCATATAGGGTTTCAAGCCAAAAAAATGTATCTTCTTCAAACATAGACTATTCGACTCTGTATTTTACTTCCTCTATAATACCTTTGTATTTTAATGTCAGTGTAACAGCATGTATTTTATCTACTCAATAGCCATCTAGATTTTTAAAAGATCAGAAGAATCAATGGAGAATTATCACAGCTCTGCTTTTAACGATTAGCTGTTCCTGCAGGTGGAGGCTTGGGATGGGGGTTCCCAGCAGACCCAGCGTCTGCTCACTCCTGACTGATCTGACAGATGACCTCAAAGGGTGACCTCAAGGGTTCTCTGTAGAGAAAGTGCAGGGCTGTTTCTAGAAATACCTATCTGTAAGTTAGGCACCTACATCTCTTTAATCACCTGCTTGACTTAGATCCTTAGATTTCCCTGAAAGATGAGAGCACTTAGCTTCGAGTCCTCTGGTGTTCTGGAATTGCTACCTCTGATAGCCGTCTCAAAGTCAAGCCACCACTTAAACCTACAAATACCTGTCTAACAAGGCAGTAAATCCTACATACATCTTTCTGGCAGGATGGCGGAGTTTCCCTGCATATGTCAAGCACCTCAGGGAAGAAAGAGTGGTCTCCTGGTACACTTTGGAAGCTATTAAGAAATAACAGTATGTCTAAGAAACACACATGGCAATTCTGAAATCATGAATGTTTTAATTTATGGCTTCCTTCAGACTCCCTGTAATTAGAGATGACCCTCTGCTATCCTTCAAGGAGTTCTCTTTCAGCTCCCCCTGCCTGCTTCTTAAAATTCAAGAAACGGAAACAGGACTAAAGGAAGGGGAAAGACAGCAAATCCTAATGCTCATGTAAAGGCAACTGCTGCGCCCAAGTGTGCCATCCCCTGTTTAGGGCTGCAGCTCTATCTGCTACGACAGGCATGGGAAGACCTGAGCTCTGAGCCTAGAGGATGTGGAGCAGCTGGCTGACTGACTCACCCTACTTGGCAGAGCCTCCCTGTGCAGGGTTCATGGCTCCTGTGCACTCAGCAGCTCGTGTCTGGCTCTCTCAGAGTGAAGAATGGAGGAATGGGGTTCTTTCTACACCTGTTAGCATCCTCATCTGTCCAATTTTAAGGTACCTTTTTTTTTTAAAAGAAAAAACAACAAAACAACAACAGAGTGGCTCTGCCTGCCCCCAACAGTCCCAAAACAACCTTACTGCTGCTGTGGCTTTGTGCACGTGATTCCTCAACCACAGCACCCTTCACACTCAGACAAGAAGGAAAATAAGTGATCTGAAATAGATAAAATCTAATCTGTCCCCGTGGAATGCCTTTTTTTTTTTATTGGGTTTTGTTGTTGTTGTTGCAACTACCACAGAAAATAATAATCCATCACTGAGTGGGGTCCCATATATTGTTCATATATGTCCATATGTCCTTGCTGAGGGAGGAGCAGAATACCCTTGCCTCAATGGAAGAACCCCTGCCAAAGGGCACACCTGAATAATAAAGATTTGCAGCTGGCTCTGGGCCACGCTATATAATATGAGCTTGTGAATGTATTGCTATGCTGCTGTTGCACTCCTCCAGTATTTTAACTTCTCTAGCAGCCTGTGGATGGCTGACAGTCAGTATTGGATTGCTAACAGCACCACAAAGTTCCTGCATTGCAATGTAGTCACTCAGCACAGCAAATCATTTACTTTCCTTTAACAAGATAACTGGTTGATTAATATACTTTACCCTGGGGTGCGCAGCAGATTTATTTCCTTCCCAGATACATGCTGAATACAGGAATGAGAAGTAAACAAGTTTGTTTTCAGTTATTTGTTATTTACTGAAAAAATTCCTGAACTTTTTACTTAAGCTTTATCTAGCTAACTATTGTTGAAGCTAGTGGCAATTTTGTCTAAGAACTTTAGGAATGGGTCATTATACAGAATATTTTGAGTTTAATGACACGAGGTATCCACGCTCAGGATTTCTGGGTTCAAATCAGATGCAAGATATTTGTATAAAATACTTTGGTGATCACCGTTCCTGCTTTTGTGGTGGAGAGGACAGATAACAGTGATGTGTCTTGGCTACATATATGGCCTCCACCTTTCAGTATCTGAATGCTCTTCAATCTTTAATGTACTTATGCTGAAGTAGTGCTTCGAACCAGGGCAGTGATTCCCTTCTCATCCTACAAAAGGGTCTGGACACAAAAAGAATTGCCAGAATCCACTAAAACTCCTAGAAAATACACAGAAATGAATTCCAGTCTCCAAAGCTTCCAGGCCCACCACACTGAGCAAGGTAATACAGCAGTGGGTTAGAAGCATGGGAGAAAAGTCACAACCATAAACCACAGCACACTTCAAGCCAACAATCTCTCTCCTGCATGCTAAAATTCATGGACCAGGAGTACGTGTATTAGAACGCTGGAAACAAATTTATACTTGACACTCAGCTCTCAAGGATGGAATTAAATCAGTCTTGCCTGTTGCGGAGGGATGGCATCTGATGACCCACTAGAGTTCTCTTTCCAACTCCAACTCAAGTATATATATCAGTTATTCTAAAAAACTTTAAAAACAGATTATGTATCGATCATTCTATGATCCAATCTACCACTGCCACCTCTAAATCCTAAGAGATTTTTACTCCACTTGCAACTGCTTCATCTTTGTAAATAGCACCTGAATATTTCCAAAACACCACTAGATCACTTTAAAATTATGCCGATGCCCAGAAGTTATTTTGATCTGTTTTCTTCTAATTTCTCAAATTAATTTGCACCTTGCATCTGTCCAAAACCATTCATCACGGGAAATCTGTTTTGGTTTTGAGGGCAACATAGTTCCACAAAGATTTAGTAAAAATTAAACGTTTCTACTAAGAAAAATCACCACCAAAAATGGTTCGTTTGATCACTAACTAGTCTGCTTTGCTTCCCATTTCCCAGTGCCAGAAATATTTGCACTATTTTTAGTGGAAAATTATTTTCTTACTCTAAAGAGCAGCTGATTATCTTCACCTGATGACATTAAAGTGATCAGCACCTTTCCTACCTGGTTTTTCAAAATCTTGTTTAAACAAACATATGCTAAACAAAAAAAAACCAACAAAAAAAAAAAAAACACAAATGGCAAAAGGCTATTTTCCTGGGAAGACTTTATTCTCTTCCATTTGAATTGCAACATATGTGGGAGGAGGGAAAGAATGTAAATGTCAGTGTGTTTTTAAGAGCAGTATATCATGCTGTAAATTTCTATAGCATAGAACATCTTCTAATTCTAGATGGACTGAGATTAGAAGGGCTAAAATAAACTAATGCACCAAGAAGCATATTCAAAATGTGCAGAAATAGAAATCAACTCCATTCTGAGGAGAGTGAGGGCAAGAACTGAACATCCCTCAAATCCCTTTGAATTCTTAAGGCTTACACAAAACTTTCAGGTAGATGTGCAGACCTCAAGAGACCTTCCCACAGGCAACTTATCTTTCCTGTTTATGTGATATGATTACTCATTACATCATCCCAGAATGGCATACGAGCCCAGGTAAGATACATCAAGAATTAATACATTGATCCTACAATTTGCTCAGTGTGTTTTATACAGAACCCTACTGGATACACAATCAGTTTTTAAAAAAATAAATAATTCAATTACTTGGAAAAATAATATCAGTGGCAGAACAAAAGGCACTAAAGGAATTCTAATTGGAAGGATGAATCATCAGGGCCAGCATAGAATCACTAAAAGACACTAATCCTTCAACTTAACACCAATACTAAAACCTGAAAATTTCTACTTCCAGTCAAAGTCAAAATCCCCAATCAAAGCCCTAGCTCAGCAATGAGCATTTCAAGCACAACAAAAGGAAAATAAAGGGAGGGCACAAGAAGGAAAGAACCTTTCACTTCATGCTGCATTGGAGACTCCAGTTCAAATCAGATTCGAGGCACTGCACTGACATTAATTTGATGACACTATCTCAGTAGACTGTTGTGCATCAAAATATTGTGCTGATAATTAAGTATTTTTTGTTCATCCCTAGTTAGAACTGGGTTACAGCCAGAGTTCATGGGAATACATTATTTTTTTCATTTGAAAAAAGAACAGAGATTCTTTTCAGAGTCCAATTCTAAATTAAGGCAATTCTTACAGTGTGCCTTTAACACAGCAGTGCCTAATTCTGCATGGCACTGGGGAAGTAAAATTTTTTTTCAAATGATTCATACCCGGCTGAAAGCCAAAACATAAATGTTGGACACGAGTCCTTACTTTTTCTAATAGACCTTACTATTTCTAATTTCTGTATTCCAATATAAATCCCTTTAAATTCTGGCCACCAACTTAGAACTGAAGTCATAAACTCAAACCCCACTCTCTACTAGGTACTGTTTTCTCTCTCTACTCTTCCTTAAGATACATGCTATTGCTTAGGTTTTTATAACGACAGAAAAGTATTTTTCAGCTTTTTTTTTTTTTCATGTCAGGACTATTTGATAAATGGTTAGAAGTTTTGCCAGCTTAGCTTTATCAGTTATTGGTACAATTTCTTTGTGCTGACATGGCTATGCCAGCTACTGCCTAGGCAATTAGATACAATTATACTAGCAAAAAAGTATTCTGCCATTCAAGAGCTGGTATAAGCTAAATCAGAAAAGTGACATTTTGCCAATAGAAATGGCACTTTTAAGCATAGAAAAGGCCTAAAGCTCAATATACTTACCCCTTTAATTGAGGGCTGAGAGAGCTGCTAGCTTCAGCCACAAGATAGGGCATTAATCCAGTGGTTCCAGAGGAAGTCAAATCCTCCAGGAAATAGAGATAGAAAAGAGGCAAGTCCTAGTAAAGTATAAAAAGCCAAAAAGAACATTTCCCTTTTCATTTTCGAATGGAAAAATCCCTTCAAAAGACTAACTTTATGTATAAATGATAAAGGAGCAGTAAAGAAAGGACTGTATTTTGGCAGTGGATTTTGCAGTTCACCTGTAAGTTTCAGAGCTCACAAAGCACTCTCCCAAACTACCTCTGCTAAAATCTCTCTAAAGGCAAGATGACAGAGAAACAATAATGGGCAGGTCAAAAGAGACTCTTAGGGATTCTACAGTCATTAGTTTCCTGAAGTGAATTGCAGTTATTTTTATGAAAATAGACAATTCTGCCAAAAAAATCCCCGTCTCAGACTACCTACCCTACATGTAACATGTAAGTAGGTTATACTCTCAAATTCAAGTAGAATATATACTCAGCACTGAAAATATATAAATGCCAAATTTTAGAGGGTAAAGTAAATCTCAGCCATTTTGAAGATGTACAGATAATACCTAAAAGAAAACTGAACTGGGCCTTAAAAATACCAGAATAATGGCAAGTAAAAGGTGTGTATTCTCCTGTTCTCCTTAGCAGGCTGTCCAATGAGAAAATCTCTTACCTGGCATTTGAGCACACTTTTCTGCATTATGTGCTGCATAATGTAAGCTACACGAGCACTGTGAGAGCAAGGGATAACCTAGTGGAAGCATGCTTCATGAAACTGCCAAGCTAGGGAAAGAAATTATTTTTAAGAGGACTAGGCTGTCATGAACAGGGCTGAAAAAAATGATACAACACTGAAAATACATGTATTTTAGACAATAAATGGGCAGACAAATTTTGTATAGCAAATACATGGAAACAAACCCCAAAGCTCCTCCATTAGTTGAGAGGAAACTTTGATTTCAGTAGCTGCCAGCCTGCATAAACCCTTATGGTAACGCACTCTTCTACAGAAGATTTCTTTATGAAACTTTAGTACCAGCTCTGAGAAATGAAGATGGTTATGTATACGTTCAGACACTATGGCAACAAGAACCTCAAACTGGATAGAACAGCTCTACTACCAAGTTAGCACAAATGAAATAAAACATCTGCCTATTTTGAGTGTTTAGGTAGCTATCGTTACTACTGAATTGAGTCATGTCTCTAATATATTCATTCACACACCACTGTAAAAGTGGAAATTATTTTATTCCCTTTTTACTGGATGTGAGGCATGCAAAAGCTAAGTCACTTGCCCAAGGTCACAAAGAAGGTCCCTTTCACTTTCTCCTCCCTGTATCTTACAATACCTGAAATTAAACTCTGCTGATTTATACTGGAGACAGCAGCATCCCCTCTGCTCCTCCTACTCTCTGTCAGCGGGACCATCAGTTCTTTGGGGGGATTGAAACTTAGCTCAGAACTTGGCTCAATACAAGGACATGTGGGTGTTATCTGGCTGTAATCTCTGAGTCAGATATATGAGCTAATCCTGCCTTTTGCCCTTGCACTCTGTGAAACTATGAGCTCAAGGTGCTAACAGCCTGGAAGCATCACATTCTGACTGCCCAATCCCAGTCTTTGACTGTTGACAACTTAAAACAATACTGATTAAGAATATATATGTATAGAAGAGCAATAATTTCACATGCGAGGCTTAAATGAGACACATTTGCCTTTGCCTCCCTCCACAAATAATCCTGGTTGAACATCTCTCTTTTACATTTATAAACAATCTTCCGAGATGATTGACAACAGAGGTAACTGACATATAATGCAACTCTTCCCACTGTTATCCATTCCAAGATGTGCAGCTGAATAAAATTCCGCTCAGTCAGACATAAAATCAAATTAGAGGAGTTCATTCTGAAGAGAAAGAACTATATTTCAAACAAATACAGCAGTCCATAATTCACTTTTAATGGGATAAGCTCCTAAAACCACACTATTCATAATCCTAACAAGGTAATACGTGACACTGCAAGTTACCTCCTCACTGTCCAGTGTGTACTAGAGCAGTAGAACATCAGTCACGGGAGGAATTTGCCCCACGTACAAAGTGAGTAATTATGGTTTTTTGCAGTCGGGATTTGTTCAGCAGAGCACTCCTGTTATTAATAATTATACCTTATGGCTATACAACACATTTTGCTCATACCACATGTGTTCACAAAGACCTTCACCCATCTTTGAAACCCCTTGGTTAACACACAACTTATTTCTCCACAAAGCCCTGCAGTATTACTCAATGGCTTAGAAAAGACCCAAAAAATGCTCTATCTTTCAACTGCACAAATTCAGAAGGAAGTTAATGACTGAAACACTGAAGCTGGCTAACCCTGAAGTAACATTTCCTATGTTTGGCAGAAATGCATAAACCAGCTTTTATTTAAAAGATGATTTGAAAAAAAAAAAAAGCAAACAATCAGAAGACCAAACTACAGTGCATACAGTACTGTATGGAATTATGTTTTCCTTATACAAACATTACGGTGCTGCCTGAGGGTGCAGCAATGTGAACACCCTACAAATCAAACTGCAGGTTGCTGACACTGGGCTCATCCATTTCCAGACGTGGGTTATGTCTAAATTCCAAAGGTGTTTTGCACATTCAATATTCAATCTACAGAGTTTTTTGCACTCCATTGCACTACTACACTGATGTGGGGGAAGTTAAGTGACATAATATGCACACGCAGAAATCACAGACACTCGCAAGCTTCACCTTTAACAAATATCATCTGCCAGCACAATGGCCACACACACGTAAAATGGTTCTGTATGGCAAGCAAGAGGTTAAGATCCTTTTAAAGGAGATGCACACTATGGGTATGCCCTGCTGCTGAATACAGGGGATGTCACACCAACCAGGCACAGGGCAAGTCGTCAGTAATTCCCCCCCCTCCTGCAAATGAGCAGAGACAGACTGGGCTGAACTGAGCTGAGCTGACTTGCAGGAGAGACTGAATCAAAAAAAAAAAAAAAAAAAAGTGTGTTGAATGCCTTTAGGCATGAGGGAATTTACCAAAAAAACAAAAATAGAAAAAAAAAGGAATAATTAGACCCTGTGGGGTCTAATATGCCTTATACACTGGCTGTTATATTGACCACACAGCAAACTCACTAAGCAAGAAATTATATTGAGCGGACAAAAAAATTTTAAAAATCCAGAAATAGGAGCTAAATTGCTGCTGTTTCTTATAATGGTAAATTTCAGTAAGGATCAAGACTATGCTCTCTGTTTAATTAGGACACACTGTCCAGAAGGGGGCCTGGTGAAGCAACCCTCCTGGTGCATACAGCTCAGCTCCCTCCGGAAAGTAAATGTTACTGCTCTCCATTCAATTCCTTCTGCTGGAGGTGCTCCTCAGGCTCACTCCTTCACCACAGGAGTTTGGAACATGATAGCAGCAGTTTCATAGGTTATTAGCAAGCATTTTGCTTTAGTGAGTCTCAGAGTACTTCACAAAACACATACCATGTTATATATATATATATATATATGTAGGAAAACCAGTCCAAAGAACAATAAAATGATTCATACAAGGTTATCCAGATGCACCAGCAGAAGCTCTCAGCTAGTACACTTAGCTTGAAAGTCCTACACCAATGACCAGTAGGAAATACTGAGCTTTGAGGAAATGAGCTGGGGGATGTTCTCCATCTCTGGTTACCTCTCCTCCTATATAGGACCTACATAGGAGACCTTCATAGGGGACCATAGGGTCTTACATAGGAGACCTACCCCTAATAGGGCTCCTGTGTAAAAGCCCTATTTCAGTCATTGTGGAGGACTCAAAAATACTGTGGCAAACCAGAGAAGAGCTCAAAAATATTGATGGTGAAGCCCTGAATAGAATGTGGAATGGGGTATTTTTGACCTTTTCTTTACTGTCAATCTCACTGAGGGAGACCTTCATTTCAGCATTGTTGCACAGGAAATTGGTGCTTAAAGTAGGGACGCAAAGGATCTCATTAACAATTCTAGATATAATAACTAAATTTCTTATAGACAAACTTCTTTAAAAAAAAATAAATGTAGAGTTGCAGCAGAAGAACTGCTACATAGACAAAAAAATTGTGCCAATGGCTAGTATAGTAACGTAGTCTCAAATATTTCAAAGGCTTGCTTAGATAGGTAACTTAGTATCTCTGTATCTCAGTTCTTCACTTCTAAATAAGGATAATAGATAAATGGGAGCACACTAAGGATAAGGCAAGATACACAACAGAGACTATGTCAAAATCTAACAGAACTGGGTTTGTGCATGGGTAAACCACAGCAAATTTGCAGGTATTTTTGCTACATTTTGTTTAAGCTAACAAACTATTTCACTGATAGCATTTCAGTGCTATGCAACAAAGATTACATTTTTCCTACCAAAGGCATAAATAGCCATACATTACCTTCAAATGAAATTGCAGATCTATTTTTTCCTACGAAACAATAAAGGAGAGACACAAACCCTGCCTTGATAATATCTGCTAAGCTGCTTCTCAATACAGAAAGAGCTTCAGGTCACATTCTACTCTCCATTGAGTGATATCCAACACAGGTATCAAGACTATTAATTAATTAAGGGTATTTCAGACCAAGGTATTTAAGACCAAGATGCTAAAATCAGTAGAGCTGGCAAAATATAGCTATCCCTACAGTCACCAGAGAGAAAACGATGGATTTCCCAGTTTTGCACCTATGATTGAAGCCCAAAGACAGTCATTTTTTGTTATATTTGATAGCAATGTTTGCATTACAGGAATACGGTCTCTCCTTGATTCTACAACGTGAATCTTGTTGGTATCTCTGGGGTTAAGGGACATCTGATACAGTTAGCAAAAGATAAGTTATCACAAAAATTACATTTTGGGAAAGTTCAGCACAAAGACCTTGAAGTCAGACATGGCCCAGAGAGCAACATATCTAAATCACATAAACTCTGTAGGATTCCTTCTGCCAAGAGCCAAGGTAAGCACAAATGGAATCAAACAAGGACTTTCCTTCTTGTCCTGCTCATAGCAGTCATTTTTTAAAGGGCAAAAAACCTTTCCAAAAGTGTAACACTGACTTGAAGACTAATCTATGACGTGAGTAAACTAAAGCAAACCTTTAATTTTATTTTCCAGAGTTGTCCAGGTATCAGTAACCAGGATATAAAAATAAACTAATCAGATGCTATTTGTTCTTTTTCAGTGAGTCAGTGCTGCCATCTAAAGCTACCTAAGGGGCATGCAAAAGAAATTCAAAGTCATGCATCCAAATAACATTCAGGAGGCACACCTGAGCAGACAGAGAATGCAGGCAAAGTCAAACATGTTAATAAGATACAATATAATGACACTGCAGTACCTGAAGAAGCAATTCTTTCTCTATCACTTCACCTGTCTTGGTGATAAGCTGCTTCTGTAGTCTCTGTATTTTCTGAATCAGCTCATAGGTACTTGGGTCACTGGCCTAGACAAGAGTAAAGCAGTTTCAAAAATTACAACAAGTTAGTGTTCCTTGCTTGCGAAAGGAAACCATATTTATCTGTCCAAAAGTGACAAATATAAAATTGGGGTTGGGGGGGCCAGGAGGGTCCTGATGTTGGTGGTTTTTTACATGGCACTTATACAAGCAGTCCTGAAACTGGAATCTCTGCCTCTTGAAGAGGAGTTAGAGCATGCTCACGTTTAACACTATTACCATCATCAATCCTCCTCAAAACATCTCATATGAATAGGAATCCTTCAGAACTTAACCCCCAAACCAGCAAAGACTGGTAGAACAATGTGACAAGGAAGGAAAAGGAGGTTTGTATATCATTTTTAGCAGAAACTGAAACTGCCCATTGACACATGAAGAGTAGTGCAAGTACTTCCCAGAGCAAGATTTTAGTCTTGAACAAAAGAAAGATTAACTGCAATATAGCCTTCTGAAACAGGTTGAGAAGTTAAGACCAGGAGCTAGTAGATGTCTCTCCTGCTTCCCTTTTCCTTCTTTTCTCACACATTGCATCTGGAGGAAGCTCTAAGGAGCAAATAAATAATTCTGTGAGGAGCAGACAGCAAAATTTACTTTCCTACCACTTTGTATCTTCCTGTTGGATCCTTCAATGAGAAGCCAACTCTGACTGAAGCTTTTCCCCACTCAGGGATTCACACCACCTCTCTCCCACATGGTTTCTCCTCTCTCGTGTGGTGTCTCTGGTGGCTCATAAGGATTAAACTCACGTTGCAGTAAAGACTCCAGTAAAGTCCTGCTCTGTGCATATTTGCTTGAGCTTATAAGGAACTTGGTATCTCATGGCTCTTAATCCTTTATCTGATTTTATCTAAATTGACTAATCAATTCAAGTCTAACTGGGACACTAAGACAGATATGCATGCAGTGCTCACAACACAACAGAATTTCCTGAGAAACCAGGCTAAAAAGTAGTTCAGTCCCTGTGACCCGCTCAGTCCTGCATTTTTTTATAGCACTGACCAAACACAGTGCCAATTTGTGCCAAGTGTAGTGATATGAGGGTGTTTGCTCATTAGGAATTGAACCAAAACCCCATCAGGATTATTTCATATGGATCTAGCCATCTGCTGGCCTTTCTGTGTTCCAAATACAAACCAGTGACCTAGAATGTCATTTCCCACTATCAGACTATTCGTACATTCATTCTCCCAACACTAGATGTTTTGCCTGGCCTGATTTCCTTTGTTACAAGGTGCTGCTGGAGATTGTACCAAGATGTCTTTAACCTAGTTCAGCATCCTGCATTTTATCTCACTTCCAGGAGAAGAGCTAAACACACCGTTCAGGCTTAAGCTCAGCATGGAAAGATCAGAAATTAACTACCATGCTAGTAAGCACAGCCAAAATATTCAGCTCTGCTTCTGTAGGGACTAGCACGCTACCACTCATTATTAGAGCAGCCAAGCAACCTAGGCTGGCATTAGATCAGAGACCCCTGCAACAGAGAAATCTCAGCTGGCTCTGACTTACTTCAAAAATATCCATTGATGCCAATTGATATTCATATATTTGGTCTGTACTTGACAGATTTTTTCCCCTTTATTTTGTGGGCTCAAACAGTGTGGAAAATTTAGATTTGCTTTTTATGTAACTCATGTTACCTGGAATGGTGGGTGATCTTTGGGAGCCCACCACTGTTTATGCAGGGGCTTCTTCCTTTTCTCACAGATATAATTTACCTTCTGTCTGTGTTTGTCCGTTCCCCAGTCTACCTGTTCCACGACCCTTTCTAATTCTGCCTTTCTTCCCATATAAGTCTCTGTAACTGGTGAGGGTAGGATTTTATCTTTCCCAAACCATTCTCTCTCTCATCATCCACGTTAAAGAATCACCTTCGTCCAAACTAACCTTATGCATTCTGTATTCCCTTTAGCATTTGACTGGCTCTTTACAAATCCCTCTGCAATTTTTCATTGAGAAAGTGACACAAAAATAATACTGATTGCATTGTGCAAGGAAACCATTCAGCAGTTAACCACTCCACTGGTACTATGGAAATTTCAGTCTGTCTGCCTCTCCACATAATTTGCATAACAGTAAACTAAATAGGCTTTGTGCTGTGTCACTGATTTGGTAATATGGGCTTTGGGAACTTGAAATGCTGAGACATCACCTCTAATTTTCTCCATCTGTGAACATTCAAGGGATTCTCCAGTTCTTCTTCCAAAACTTTGCACCGAGTCTGTTCTCGTAATAGTTCCTTCCGCATGTGATGAACTTCTTGTCTTAAGACCAGCATAAAACAAAAAGAAAAAAAAATACATCAAAACCACATCAATGTGACCAAAGCATTAATAAACATCAACAAATCATTCTCTCATGCACTACAGCACTGGCAAAGTGACTTTTGTGACTAATATAAGACACTGATACCACTGTGGAGGTGGAACCATAAGATAACACTTTTATTCACTTCACTAAGTGAATATTCACTTTTTATTCACTTTACTAAGAATGGCTCAAAAAAGGGACTTTTCATCAGTTCCTGGGGCATCTAATCCACAGCCTACTGGATCTTACTGCCCACATCTTCCCATGTACATAAAGGCCAGTTAGTTCATCTTGAGTAACCTAAAAATTAGTTATGGAGTCATACCCAGTCACCCCTGTATTGAATCTGACAGCTTGTGTTTGAAATAAGGTTTTAAATCTACATGGCTCACACAATCCAGTAAATGAAACACACTCTAGGACGTAAGTATGATGGACACTGTTCTTTAGAGAACCTACATTTGATTTTCTTTACTCTTACTACCTCTCCTCAAGGAATTTGAGGGGTGATTTGTTGTTGAATTTAAAATTGAGATGCTTTGACAACTACGTTCCTATGGTGGAGATGGGGGGGTCAAGGGGCAGGATTGCAATTGTCCAACCCTTATCATTGGGGTGGGTGGATCCTGTAAGTTCTCCAAGGGGAAAAGGGATGGAGGATGACCGTATGCCTACTCCCCCACTGAATCTTTTCCTGCTAAGCTCAGGGTTGCATTTAGCTCACTAGAGAGAAAAAGGCCTTTTTTTAACTGTGAGGTTGGACAAGGTTATGGAAGAGGAAAAAAGCCCTCATCTCCAATTGGCAAATCAAGAAAGCTAATTAGCAGCACAAGTGATAAATGGAGTCTTTCGACAGGCAGTTTTCATGATGGTTTTGGACTTCATTAAAGTATGTGATTGCTGCTGCAGTTAGCAAGAATTGATCCACCCATCATGGCATATGTCGCACTATACTTCAATACCGTCACTGAGTTTCAATACAGTAACAGACTTCCAGCCCAATGCAATTGGGCACTGAGTTCAAATCCTATTCCTGTCTGCAGCCCGTCGATGAAAACTGCAATTGCTAATGTTTTGTGCCCAGTTCTCTTTTCTATTACACCAAAACAAACTGGCACAATTCCCCTGGAGTCAATGGGACTGATCATGGCCTGAAGGTAATTTGCTCCAGTGAAAGCCATGGAATTATACTGATACAGTTAAGGTAAAGATCTCACCCAAAACCATGGTAGCTACATAGAATTGGTATGATGGTTATCTGCTAAAAACACAGCTGCCTCTCCTCACAAACCAAGACTGATTCTATAGAAAATGACAAAAGTTTCCCATCAGCAAATCAGCAAAGAATACACCTCAAATATGGGAGGATTTAAAAAAAAAAAAAAGGAAGCATTAAGCCAGAGAAGGAGAAGATAAATCAGGCTGGGGCTATTAAACTTCGGTTTTAAAGAAACACAACCTTCAGCGAAAATTTAACTAAATCTTTCTCAGAGAGCAAGTCTGCATATAAATCTGAAAGGAGAGCTCTGAAAATGTGCAGGGGCTTGTTATAAATATGTCAAGTGTTCCCCATCCTCCGTGGATTGCCTCATAAAAAGTAGTTCCACTAATTTGGGCTTTGGGTACCACTAAGTAGCTTACTCAACTATGAACACCTTTTCTCCTGCTGCCTGTCAAGTTTATTCCATAGGCAGTAACTCACAGAACAAGGGGAAATATGGAAACTGTTTCAATTTTGGCAAAGAGGTCTCCTTCTTATTTTAATTTTCTTAATTGCTGATAAATTGTTCTGTGAATTTAATCCACTCTGTGTTTCAGGTCAAACCAAACAATCCCCTTCTCCAATGTATAATGTTTGTTGATACAAATCTTTACTGTGCGTAACATGTCTTTTCTGTCTCAAACACAGAAACGTGGAGACAGTCACTGTGGAAATGTATTCAATCAGTCTCTCTACCTGAGCTCCTCCACATTAGCCACGCTCTTGCCAAGTATTCCCTTCTCACGCCGAAGTTTTTTGATCTCCAGCTTGAGAAGTCGGATGTCTTCCATTCTCTGTCGGTACTGGGTTTCCCCCTTGTTTAAGACAGACTGCTGAATTTTTATCTTTTCATAGAGCAGAGCCACTTCATCATTGCGCCGAACAAGCTGGGACGCTAGGACATCCCTCTCGTTGATAACCTAAGGACACAGGGAAAAGTAGTAACCTCAGTTACAGTTCCTCAGCACGTTCCCAAAGTATCATAACTATATTTGCATCAGTCAAAATCATGTGCATTAAAAGGTTTCACTGTTATTAGTGAAAGAAATATGGCAAGGGCCTAATAGTTTCCCCTATTCAGTCACCTGAATAACATAAACTTCATATTCTGTTCACTTCAGTGAACTTAACTTTTTTGTTTCAATGGCACTATAAAGCTTTAGCAGTACCACATTTATAATAGCTGAGGATCTTGATTGCAAAAATACACTGGACAAATGAGGGAACAGAATGCAGTGTTTGAAAAGCCAAATTAGAGATTCCTACCCGGTCAAATTCCTTCTTCTGCTTCAGCCTCTCAGCATCAGCTTCAGCAATGATTTTTAGGAGTTTTCTCTCTTCTGCCTCCTGATTTTCTATAAATTGTTTGGTTTCCAGAGCCTGTTTTTTCATCTTAAGCAGTTCAGCCTGATGGAGTCAAAGAATATAGGTAAACTGAGTTTAGTAACAACTTCCCATTACATAAATCTGGGATTAAGAGTCAGGATTTTCATAAACTCTCATATATTCTTTTAGTTTCCTGAGAGGTTTTTTTTTTTTTTTTTTGGTCTTTGAGAACAAATCACTAAGACTAGCAAGCATGAAGACCTGTAAACAAATGTTGTAAACAGTATTTTAAAATCGTTTTGTTATACACTGTAGAAATTTGAACAAATTTTTATCTTTGACAAGGGTTCAAGTTGTAATACAGGGACATGTCATTTAATAATTTTATTTTTTTTTATTAAATAGGTCGTATTTGGAAAGCTTTTCAATGGAGCTGTTATTCAAAGTTCAAAGTCAGTCAGGGATGTAAGAAAGGATAGTTCACCTTGCTGGAAAGGGCAACAATCTATGCTATGTAATACATATCAGCATCAACTCAGGACAGACTTCAGACAGGAATAACAGAATTGGTGGAGACAATGGTAATCAGGCAGGGAACAGCAAAATAAGGACTATCCCTAAGTGCAGGAGAAGTAATGCACTGTTATGGTGATTGCACACACTAACGTAAACGAACGCTCAAATGTGCCCAATAATTCTATAATTCTATCCTACTGTCATGAACTCTATAATTCAAAGGATGTATGTAGGTAAAAACTAATAAGGTTTTCTTGGATTATTAGAAATTTCTATCATTGCTAGGCAATTAGAGCCAAGATGGAAGTAGCTGACAACAGTCCATTTTCACAGACAAGAAAACTTTCAAGCCTTAACTCAAAGACTTTGCCACAACTCTGACCCTTATGAAGGATAATGTTCAAGATGCCTTTTGGGAAAGAACATCATCCAGTGCTGGAAGAATGAAGCTGTGATGAAGGCTGCACCTGCAAAAACATTGATTTAAGACAGAAACAGTTCCATCGTCATAATAAAATAGCTCGTTCCACTCTTATTTTCTCTAATAAAATCCTCATTTTCCCATAAGTGCAACACTCATATCTCTCTTACTCAGTGTTAGATGTTCATCAGAATCCATCAGCCAAATAAAAATGCAAGCCACTTCATACTGAAATGCAATCAACACTGTGCAAAAGCTGTCTACAAATGTAAAACTGCTCATGCGTTTGGCATTGCTGGATAATATTTTTTTAATATATCAAAATTCTGTGTTCTCCTTATGTCAGAAAAAATATGAGTTGTAAACAAGAAATGGCATTAGAAGTTGGCAGCAAACATTCACATAAACAAATCTCCTCACTGGAATGCACCAAGATAAAATAAATCTGAACTGCCTTGTATAGTAAAGAACATAAATACTTTAAGCCACACAAAGGCCACACAAGCTAACAGGACTTTCAGGGAGATTAAATATGCTAAAAACTACACTACGAGGGTCTGTGTACATTAGGTAAGAGGAAAGGAAATGAATAAACACAGTCACTGTGGATGCAGGGAAATGGTCAGGTCTGAAATTGCTGTAAATCAGCTCATTTGAAGTTGGTTCAGAGAGTTTGTAAGAACTGAAAAACAATGAGCAAGGAAGAAGAATTTATATGGGACCTATGCCAATGTCTCAAACCAAATTCTTGTTTAGATTCTGAAATATTAGCATACATGAAGAGGATTTTTATTTTTTCTAGAGATAACAAGGCAGAGGTTTTACATGCAGATTTCTAGAAAATGCTAAAAAAAAAAAAAAACACAAAGGAAAAAAAAGACATGCATGAACATCTACAGAAATATACAAAAGCATTTGACAGCAACTCAGACCTGGAGGGCCATAGTTCTTACATCTTTCAGATACATATTTTTCAACATTCGGATGCCTTGTCAAGCCAATCTGATTTGCAAGCCCATATGAAGCCCATATGAAGCCCATCTGAACCCAAAAGATGGCATTGTACTGGCTTTAATGCAGCTTGGATCAGGCGTTCTCCATTTCATTTACCGTGATTATACATTTTTAAGACCATTATGCCAGCAGAGACAAGCATAAATCCAATGTCTGCATTATCTCATTCCTATGAATCCCAGTTCTCCATGATTTAGCATGTTCTTTAAACTGATTTCCCAGGAACAGCTTGCTTGCTTCCTTCACATCAGCACAAACAGGACAAATTGAAGCCGGCTTGCTACACAAATAATTGGGTTCTTTTGTACCTGTGTCAATCAGCTTTCTCTTTGAATTCTCTTCTGCTTTAGTATTCAGCAGAAATGCTCAGGTAGAAGACCACAATGCCCTGAAGCTACTCAGTAATGTGATGTCAGTGTAAGGACATAGTTGCTAGTGAATAATTGAGTGGGTAAACCATGTAGCAGTCGTATGTTTGTTAAATGGATGGCAGACAGTTCTGAGGTGATGAGACAGAACTGGGGACTAGTTAAGGCAGAAAGCTGCACACAGGAAACACGATCCTATTTGACTTTTCCATCACCGATGGGACAATTCTGAGACAGATCAGGTACAAGAACACAAATGCATCACCATTATTTTTTTTTCATAAAGGTCTATTGACATATTGTCATAACTGTAATGTGCTGAAAGGGGCTGAAAACTCAAGGAGTCATTGCAGCATGACAATAAACTGACAAAAGAAAAACATGGTGGAAAGCAGCAGAGGACTTTTGTTTTTTGGGGGTGTCGTTTGTCTCCTGGTTTTATTTTATATTTTTTTTAGCGCTTAGTGGAGAGAAAAAATAAGCTGATGTGGACACTAACTCCTTAAATCTTTTGAGAATGCAGTAAATTGGGTTGAGATATCACTACAAATCTAATAGCTTATCTAAGGATGGGCTGCAGCCAGTGCTGAGAAGAAGAACCAGAGCTTCAAGCTCAGTTTTCCTTTGATTTAAAACAGATTCTTGCTGCATTATACCACAATATTAAAATAACTTTCTGTGCAGAGGGACCTACTAAAAGGCACTGCCTAACTCCCAGAAGACTAATGCTTGCTAGTCACACAGGAAATACAAGATTGTGAAATATAATATAATGGGGTTTGCAGAGAAAATTGCAGAGAAAAAAAAGTTTTTAAAAAGAAAAACTTGAAGGGTCTATATTAAAAAGTTTGCTACAAGCAGGCTACCCCCAAACTCCAAATTTCTGCAAGCTGGAACTTTTTAGTAAAAATGTTCAGTCATCAAGAGATTTAAAGCTTCCAATAGACAATCCAGGACCTTTCTGATTATAAAAATAGCCAGATTGAATTTGTCAGATACATGGAAGATTTGTGTAACTAATACCTCTAAAGGGTACTGAGATCTTGTGCTTCAATTACAGAATAGTTTATTAAAATACAGCAAAACAATCACCATACACTGGGAACATAACACAGTCTGTGAAATCATAGAAACCATCCTTTGTAAGAAGGTGTATGTGTAAATTCTCTTACTTTTAATGATTCCTTCTCCTTCTCTGTTTGCTGTTGTTCTAGATGTGCTTTCACAAGGGCTGCTTCTTTGTCTTTAATCTCCTCTTTCAGCTCATCCACCTGATGTGTCAAAGTTTTCAGTTTCTTCTTCAGTTCTGCTATCTCATCCTAATAGGACAGGAAGTGTGATCACAGAGAGGATCAAAAATGAGCAAGTTTGTGATTGGGAGTTCAGGGTATTTTGATGCTGGAAAGTGTAGCCACAGTACTTAAGAGATCTGTTGTACGTATCACAAGACATTACTTTTTAAATCAAGAGAACAAAACAGCTTCATTAAATGACAATTGTTTGCTTATGCCAGCATGACATTTCACTAAAAAATCCTTTAAAAGATACATTGACAAAAATAATGACCATCAGTTATGAGTATAATCAGCCATTTAATTTAAAGTGCTAGACACATGGTAAGAAGTAGCAGTCAATCCAAATGAATAAGATTCTGATCCCATCCATCTGTGTTCATGCTTCTAGTAATGTGTTTTTCAGTAAGGTTGTATGCACTTAAGCACAAACGTTTGGAGAGAAAGTGGTTTTGTGCAAATGAACTTACCCATAAGACACCTACATGCTTGTGAGGGAGTATAGGAAATGCTTACCTCCATTTGGCCTGCGCATGGGTGCAAGGGGGGAAGAGAGTGCTCAGAAAAGTCCCTGGTACGAGAATATTTAGCATATATTTTAACCTTAAAACACAGAGTAAAAAGCCTGGTAGCACTGCAGAGACATTAGGTCAGAGGAATACTTCTACTCACAGCACAGAGGTGCCTGCCTGTACAAAATTAAGAAACTGTTTCAACTCATTGCAGTGACGGCGCATGTTGCAACATAAAATGGAAGCTCATAAATTTAATGCTTAGAGAGACATGCTCTTCGGAATCTAATGAAAGTAGCTTTAGAAGCTATTCCTCCTCTGCTCCTACTCCTCCTGAGGCTACCACCTCACAGAGAAGACACTGTAACCTTTCATCTGAATACATTCATGTGGGTGCATCACCCCTGGAAGTGTTCAAGGCCAGGCTGGATGGGGCTTTGAGCAACCTGCTCTAGCAGGAGGTGTCCCTGCCCAGGGAAGGGGGGTTGGAATTCAATGATCTTTAAGGTCCTTTCCAACTCTAACCATTCTATGTTTCTATGATTCTGTTTCAGTAGAAAACCAGGGTAGCTTAGAGCTCTTTTAACACTGTTCACCATAGGTGTGGATTCACTGGACAAATGAGTGATGTTTTCTTGCTTGAAATGATTAATGTAGTTAAGCAAGATCTTGAGTTGTGGCAGTCTTCACAAATAGTACAGAGAAAATATGGATTCCACACTTATTTGGCAAATCAAATGAACCAGAAATAAATGTAGCGATATGCCATTAGGCCAACCTGTTTGCATATTCAGTCACTCCTGTGAATGCAAAAGTCATATTAATAGCTGTCTTTGCTAAATAGCCTATAAATTGCTTCAAAACTGTAAAAGATGAGAGACATTTAATATATGGTGCCCGGACATGCACCCATATACATTCCTCATTCTATATTTGATGATCAACAGCAAGAGCACACAATTTTTGTAAACAGGTCTCCAAATCAACTTGCTTAAACAAATGAGCTCCTAACACCAAAAGAAACCCTAAGGATGAAATCATCAGATATTAATCTCATATTAACAGCCTACCAGCATGTCTGTTCCAAGAGATTTTACTGAGCTGAACACTACGGTACTCTGGAGACCACTAGCAAGGTAAGCAACAAGGGACTTACACTTTACACTTTAAGCAATCCAAAAATACTTACATCTAGCTTTATCTAAACAAGCTTGTGCAGATTTGTTTTACTTCCCAAAAGGAAAAAGAATTTACCATATTTATTTTTTTTTTAACACAACCCTCTGTTTATTTTGTTTTCCTTTCATGGCTGGCTGACCTGTTACTGAACTATGAATGGCTATTTTTTTCCACTGCTACACATAATATTGCCTTGACCAAAGGATTTTTTGGGCCAGCTATCTTCTCACACTGGTCTTGCTAAAAACGTTTTATGGTAAGCCAAATAAGCTATTAAAGTCTAAACACCAGCCCCTAACAACTGGAACCATGAACAGCATTGTGATTACCATCATGTAACATTCAAAACCTGAAAAGGCTGAAGAGTTCATTGCTTCATTTTGTAACTTAGCACCAAATGCCAGTTCTTTATAAGTAAGCAAATATATGCTGTATATTTAAAAAAAATAATTAAAAAACCCATCAGTGTTGCAATTTTTCACCCTTATTTCTCCTGAGAGAATCCAAACACAACATCCACTGATAAGAGGCAGACAAAGGTCAAGTAAAGCGTCCCACATGAACGGCAAAATGGTTCATTCCTAATTAAATTCAGCCCATAGCTGGATAAGAAATTGGACAGTTCATTCCCGTCTGCTTCTCAAGCAAAACACCTACCTATTGAAATCAGAGTATGAATTTGTAATCTACTGTCTATGTTTATGTTATAAATCCTTATTCTGAAATAACCCAAGGCTGCAAATCACAGCTATCCAAGGTCCCAATCTCTACAATTGCAATAGGATTTGTGTAGTATTTTAGATCTTTACATCAGAATAACAGAATGTATCCTTTAGTGATCTGTTCTCTCCCTCTAGTATTGTTAGTGAGATCCCCAAGGAAAAGATATAAATGGAGAGAATCATTATTGGAGGAAAATTACACTCCCTGAAAGGAACAAGCAAGGTGGAAGCATAAAGTTCTGTCAGAAAATTCCACTTCAGCTGGGAAAGTGTTTCCTCTGCTTTCTAAATCGTGATTTCCAGTCATGTGCAGGGCTAAGGAGGCAATCTTATTCCCCTTATATCATATTTCTCATACACACAGACAACACCTAAAGGGATAAAACAGAGTGGGGCCAGGATGAAAAGGAAAAAATTTCTTTTCTGATAGGGTTTTATGATTCTGTAGCTCCAGTGCACAGTGATTTTATGTGTGGTTTGAAACAGGAATATTGCCACGTGACTGCGGGATCCTGCTTCCTGTCCAAATACAAACTGTCCAGATAAAATGTCAGGGACCTAAAGCATTCATTTCCCCAAAACACACAGGAATGAAGAAACTACTTCTTCCATTTATGCACTGCGCTTTCCTTTTAACAAATTAAAATTAGATTAGGAAAAAAACCAACAAGAGCAGAGAAAGAAACATGAGGAAAAATGTATCCTTCTACCTTAGCTTCAATCAGATTTTTACTGTACAGATTCCTCTCTGTTCTCACAGCTTCACAGCGGTTTTGTTGCTGTTTTAATTTAATTGCGGACTCTTCTATTTTCTTCTCATAGTCACAAAGCTGTATTTCCCGTATTTCAATATCTTTCATGTGCTGGAGGACCTGGAGTGGAAAGAAGGAAGTGAACACAATTAAACTATCATCACAACATTCTAAGGATGGGGCAGAGTTTGTGATTTTCTTGTAAGATGACAAGCTCAAGTCCCTGTGCTAAGAAGTTTTAGCTACAGCTAAAAATTGCTTCAGTCCAAGTCCAAGTTTAACCTTTCTGGATTGCTTATGTGGGACAACATTTTATTTTAATCTCATACCTCATTTTTTTTCCCAAGACTAAAACTTATAGACATGCACATATTTAATTTCAAAACAAGCTAGTGAAAATATTGCCACTGAGCAGGTTCAATAAAATGAATATAAATAGCTTTCATCAAGAATAGCCTTAGGTTATTTATAGAGCAAAGCAGGACTTTGTATGTTGTTTTGGATGTCAGCTTTATGATAAGATGAATAAAACCAAATGTTTTCCCAAGAAGCCCTGCATGTACTCCTATATTCTAAGCCAACTTTTTTTTAATGAACACATGATGACGAACTGTTGATATATAATTACAATAATGAGAAAGTTATTTAATGTAACTTACACTTGATCTAAATAAGCAGGTAATCACTATTAGTTGCTTCTATGAAGGATTAGAAATAATGAGGTGAAGACTAAAGAGAATGGAGTATTGTAGACTATAGAAAGAAGATGATCACATGCAGTATCAATAAACAAAAATACAAAGGTGTTTTATAAACACTTTTATTAAAGTTGCCGTTGTAACAATACATAAGAATTACTAGATTAAAGGAGAAAAAATACAAATAGTTGCTAATCATTATGATGGGCTTCCTAATTATTTTTTTTAAATGTAAGAGCCTTGCTTCTACTGTTGAAAACCAAGGAGCACAAACAAGCAGTATTCAAACAGAATCCAGCATTACAAAGAAAGAAGACTAAAAGAAATAAAAAAAGAAAACTAAGGAGTATAGACATCAAGAATGTAATTTTTGAGGTTCACTGCCCGGGGGAGAAAACAATGCCACCCTTAAAGCTGGGAAAAAGATCAAGCATTAAAGAAAAAGCTGAGGAACCACACAGACAAAATCCAAAAGTCCATTTACAACTGCATTTCATACCCAGTTCTCCTGACTGTTTTTGAAGGTTTGTTTGAGCTAAGATTTATGTTCATATGTCAAAGCAGAAGAATAAAAAAATATATGTTTACATCAAATAGTCAATAACTGCAAAGCTTGTGGTTGGCAACGCTGTCCCTTGCTTAGCAGTAAAAAACTGTCAGGTCTAACTATGGGGCAGGAGCTTAATTAATTGATCATCCTACCAAGTACCTCCAGCCAACTTTAAAGACAGGGGATAGCTAAATATAGAAACTTTTATTACAGCAGCAGGAATACAGTTCCAGCACATTTGTAGCTGACTGCAGAGGATCCCAGGATCTGCTTATACTGCAATATAAAAACACAGTCCCAGTTTATAACCTACTCCTGCCTTTTCCTTTTCTGTTAAAACAACCTGCCAATAGTAATAGCGGGGAGAAGAAATCAATAAGGCATGTTTTCTGTCTGCACTATGGTGATCATAGGCAGGAGTAAGATTTGAAAGTAGGTCATGCATTTGTAAGGTTTTACTTGGTTTTGATAAAATATAAGTGCAGTAAGTCTGTGGACTAAGTTTTCTGAGTTGTGCTCACAGGCTGGATGCTGACTCTGCTGTTTTAGGAATGATTAAACACAAATAATTCTCCCTTATAAATACAGGAAAGATACATGCAAAGATACCCAACTGAGCCCTGTGGGAGGCTTGGCATACTCAATTCTGGCTTAGTTGATAGCACACTCCACCTTTCAGATTAGGCAATGAGGGGTCAAAGCCAAGCAGAAGGTATTTGATATTCATAGTTTTCTTCTGTACTCTCACAGGTTTTTTTATCTGTACACTTAACTCTCATCTGCTGTTGTTTACCTGTTTAGTTCAGTGAACCTACTCCAGATCTCCATAACGATGCTGTCCTTATTTGCTTACATTTATTTAACCACCCCAAGAAGTGCTGCCATGGTCTGCTGTTGAGCACTAAGTTTTCCAAAAGATGATGTAAATTTAAAAAAGGAAGTATATTTCCTAATTTTTCTGGATATAGTGTTAAACTGTAGACTTAAGATCATAAATGGCTTTTTTTAAAAAAAGCTAAGTATTAGAAACCAGTTTTGTGACCTCTCATAAGGCAGAGCCAGGGAACAGTTCAGGTGAGACTGAAGGGTATACTTCACTGCTTCCTTTTCAGCAGCCTAAGCCATCCACAGGGAAACTAAGATTTCATAATCTAAGAATTTCAATTAAAAAAAAGAAATATTCTACAAACATTTGCAGCTCAGTAATTACAGGCTATGCAACAAAGAGCAAAGAACCACATTTTTCTTCTCATTTGTGCTGGCTAGTCTAAAAGCAGGACTATTCAACAAGTGACACTGGCCTAAAAATGGTACAAACGAGCAGTCAGCCAGGCCAATAATTAGAAGAGCAAGTCTAGCGTGAATTCTCACCACTAAAATCTTTTACGGTTGTGAACTCCGTTCATCAGTTACTCAGTAGTAAATGATGATTTTGAAAGAGGAATGCTGCAGCTCTATAGCTTCTGTCCTGCTGTAAATAACCAGACACCTTACAGAGCCAGCACGACTCTGTCTGCCTTGCAGGAGTTCCAAGAACTCTTTGGCTCTTTCCCAGCTCCTCCACAATTCAGGAGGTGTGCAGCGAGCTCCCTCAGAGCCAGCTCGATGGCAAAAGGTGACAGAAGAGCACTGACTGGCCGTATGATTACTGCCCATCAGCAGCTCATTCCCCACCAGTTGTGAAATGGCTTCAGTAGTTTTGCCACAGTTTCTCAAGCCTGAATAGGTCAGTGAACCGAAATATTACCTAGTGGGTATAATAATCCTGATCCTATAATCCTTCTACCCTGTGTTTTGCCCTGTCCCATCCTTCCAATCAACGAGTAATTTCATGTAGGGAATTTCTACAGGGACAAGACTATTGTCTCACATGCTCCTATGCTCAGAACTGCTCCTGCTGGTCTTCACCTGCAAGCTGAGTCAGGAATTGCCCCTCTAATGAACCACAGAAGCATTTGAGTCCTTCAGAAACTTGCAATCACAACACAGGCAATCATTAGGGTGGTGAGGCACTGCAACAGGTTGCCCAGGGAAGTCGTGGATGCCCCATCCCTGGAAGTGTTCGAGACAAGGCTGGATGGGGCTTTGAGCAACCTGGTCTGGTGGGAGGTGTCCCAACCCATGGCAGGGGAGTTGGAACTAGATGATCTTTAAGGTCTCTTCCAACTGTAACCATTCTATGATTATACAAAGAGCTCAACTGTCATAACCCATTTACTGAGGCTCTGCCCTATAAGACATGACAGAAAATTTGCACCCAAAGCGTCAGGAGAAAAAAAGAAAAGAAAAAAAACCACCAAAGCAAATATTTGTCATTTTCCCCCTCAAAATATTGTGAGCAACCCTAATCAGAACTGAAAGCAAGAGCCTTGTAGTTCTGAGTGTTATGAATTACTCCCTGGCCCTAGTTTACAATCTTCTTAACTCATATCTATACTGTTAGAAATGCACTATGAGGGAAAGATGCAAAATATGACTTTGCAACAAAGACAAATCTCACTTTCGTGGAATATTATTCCAAGGAAATGACAAAAGGTATTCCAGACAAGGGAGCATATACCATTCAAAAAGTGATTTAAAAGCCCCTGGTCACATGAAGATTGAAAGGATAATTTTAAAGTGAAAAGACAGCAAATAACTTGTGAGTTGAAACAACTTGAAAGCTAATCCCAGTAAATCAATGAGTATCTTGGAGGGCCCTTCAATGTGATCTTCAGCAATTAATGGAACATGTTACAACCATGTTCCTGAGCATACCCTCAGGAATAAAGCTGTACATATTAATGGGCAGCAGGAAACACAAATTTTATGCAGTGCTTCTCTGCAGCTGTTCCTGGAAAACTTTTGTTTTGCAGACTAGCTTGAACGCATTCAGATGTTTGCACGTACTGGGAGTAGTCCTTCAAAAAGCTAAATCTCTTAAAAAGATATTGAGCGCTGTCAGCTCTCACTGGCCTCAGTTTGAGGACACCAGTAGCATGCAAGATAAAGTCCTTTGCAGCTAAGGCAGAACAATCAAAGAGTAATTTCCAACTGCATATGAGAGTTTCAACTGTAGGACTCAGGTACAAGAAGTCAGAGGCCTTGGCTTGAACTCCAGCCCTACTTTCATTTCCCAAAGGGTCACTGAATAAAAGAAATATGTGGCTGTACTCCAAGTCTCTTACAGAATACATACCCATTGATGAGGTCCCCCCAGAGAGACCTGAAACAGTAGCGGGCAGCACACACTGACAAGGAGAAATCTTTGTAAACTGTGTGAAGATCACTGAGCTAAGTTCCCTCCCACTGGCACATTAGGAAATGAATATATCATCTTTACAGTTTTGAGAGTAAGACAGGAAAGCACCACTTGCACAAAAGCTGCTCCTACCTTCTGTTTGAGCTCACTGGTTTCATTGATGAAACCATCTCTCTCCTTCTCCAATTGGTAAATAATCTTCCTTTGTTTCTGAGCTTCATTCTTATAATTTTGGATTTCTTCTTCCAATCTCTTTTTTGATTGTTCATGGAGCTTCACTAAATTTATCTGCTTCTCAGTGGCACTGGTAGCCTTGACCAAGTTCTACAGGGAATAAAATAATGACAAGCTAAAAAGGCAACGCTGCCACCACTATGGTAAAAACATGCCATTGTCTAACTGGACTACAGACATCCCAATCTAATTTGTTCAATTGAAATGATTGAGCCTCAAATGTGATTTTAAAAAAAAAAAATCTCTAAAGAAGCTGCTAAATAGTGTTTTTTATGATTTGAAGTTAAAACACTAGTGTCTGTATTACAAAAAACCCCAACCAACCAAAAAAAAAAGCCATACAAAAAAAATAGGGTTGTTTACAAATGGATATAATTAATGACTGGAAAAACCCTACTAGCTTTAAGGCATTTAGATTGTAAAACATACCAATAGCCAGTAAAATAAATAGTAAAGCTAAATACCCTTCTTTCTCGTGTCCTAAATAGCAAGTTCAAACTGGAAATTAAGCAAACTTGGCTTAAGATTATGTATAAGGATTAAACAGAAAACACCAAGATATCATCTTTACAAAATCGGCCTTCTGCTCCCATTTTGAAATTTCTTTCCCTATACAGAACAGATATTTGTTACCTGCTAAATCTGAGCCCCTGCTAGAGTCAAGACACAGGACAGTGAATCTATACCAAGGAAAGCACTTCAGAAATCATCTTTTAGTATTGAATTTACTAGGTTACACTTCAGGAATGCCCATAAACATGAGATGCTATCCTGCAGTACAAGAACCTTGAGCTGATAGAAAACCATCAGTATGAGAAATGGACCTAAAAGCAAGGATTAGCATGAACATAGCCTGCCATGCTGCTACATAGTGCATCCACACTTGTTATTTTGTTATTTTACTAGCAAAAACTTGCCTACATTAGTATTAAATTCTCATGCTACAGTGTAAAAATACAGATGTAATGAACTGTTTGGATATCAAGTAATGAATTTGCAATAAAGGTGAACACACGTAGATGTAGCGTTTAAGTCCCTGAAGGTTTATATGTTAAAACTTAGAAATCTTTTGTGTGTTTATGGGTACTGATGCTATTTCAATGCACAGACAAGAAGCAGTGCGAGCATCTGCTTAAGGAAATTCAAATGCTTTACTTAATGTTATCTATTGTACAACATTTCTTTGTTTCTGTGTTTAAACTACAAACATTCCATTCTCAGGCTGTGAGATTTGTTTATCAGTGTTACCAATGCAAGCTCACCTTGCTTAGCATATCCCTCTCCCTCACAAGCTCATCTATAGCTTTCTTGTCAATCTCCACCTGCTTTTTGGCAGCCTCCAACTCTAGAGAAAAGGAGGAAAGAGAATAAATCCTGCTTTCAAATTGTACAGCTGTTAAAAGTGCAAAAACAACTTAGGGGACTTCAAAAAGCCTTAACATTACGTGAACAGTTCAATTAGCTGTGTCCAGGTTTTGCAACCTCAGGTATCAGCTAATGATGTTAATAATTATTTGGGTACGTGGAAAGACTTAGAAGATCTCAAGCACATTAATTAATGGTACAAAGACTTATTATATTTGGGTATTCAAACCAAGATACCACAAAGAAGTTGCATTTTCAGAAATTATGGAGCAAACTGAAAATCAGAGCCTCTTCAGAAGCTTCAATGCAAGCATCAAAAAATTGAGGCACTTTCAAAAACAGAGACTTTCAGAATTATTCTAATCCTTCTACGTGAAATCCAGTTCTCCTTTAAAGCAGTGAGATTCTCCTGGATTCAGTGGAGTTAAAACTATTTGCTATGGGTCAAGGTTAACACTGCACACATGCTATTAAAAAGATATTAAAAATTGGAGGTATGTGGTCTCCCTGTACTTTAATTAAAACCTGTTACACTAACTGGAACTCAGTAAATGCAGTACATTGGAGTACGTGAACATACATATGTCCATACATTTGATACATGTATGTATAGACATGTGTAAAATATTGCAAAAAGACCTATTATGTGTAGCCATTCTCAAGCACTCCAGTAGAGATTTGAATTTCTGAAGTTCCTCACTCCTTTCTAGTACAGAGTGTGACCTTAAGCAGTACTAGCAGAACGCTTGTGGGAAAACTCTTCCCGTCCCAGGGATGCATAAAAAAATAGACATGACTTTCCATAAATACAGTTATATGGAAGGATTCATATCACAAACATGCAGTCTCTTCAGGACACAAGCTAGAAACAGGCAAGAGGAGGAAGAGGCATTTATGCCAGTATATATCAACTTGAACTGCATGAAATTTATAGCAAAGGGGGTTTTCTGCCCCCAAAAGTGAATTCTCATCAACTCAAATATTTTGCAAACTTCATAATAGTATTTTAGGAAAAAAAAAGTCATAAAACTGTTGTGGTTTTTTTTCTAAAAATCACTTTGAAAATGTGCCTATTCTTATTTCAAAGCATATTTGATTTTGAAATGTATTTGCATTTTTGAGTTAAAAAAAAAGTGGTTTTAAATGCTCAAAAATACCCAAAACACTGTTTTTTAAAGTTAAACAAAATATTTTGTTTGACCCAAGGCATTCTCTTCCAAAATTTCCATCTGACAAAAAAGTTGAAAGTTCCTTCTTAAAGTTTCCCGGATCTGCTGGCAAATCAAAGTCAATACTTGCACGGCTGTAGTATCCACACAAACCAAATGAAATCCTAAACATACCAGAACTAAGTTTATCAGCTCACTTACACCTATTCATTTCCAGGCTGTACCTATTCAGCAAGATAAAAGCAGGGAAAAAAAACATGTCCTAACCATATCTGATTTCAATAAATTCCGAGATTGCTTCTCTCTCACAGGTCAGTGCAGGAGTAATGAAAGTGAATTGGGGATGCCTCTCTATGTGATATGGCACAAATTAGCCCACCACAAACTTCAGTATTGTCTGTTGTATTTTCACCCTACACGTGCTATATTGTGCAAATCCTGTAATCCAATAAGGTTTTAAAAACGCTGCTGTAGATTCCAACTGTTGGTTATACAGTCTCATATTAGACATTAAAGGAAAATGATCCTAAGTATCCATAACTCATAAATTATGAATCAGAAGACAGATCCATCCATTAGTTAGGCACTTACCTTTCTCTAGTCCAGATATTTGATTTTTTAGGGTGTTTCTCTCATGTCCTGCATCAACTTTTTGCTCCTCTGCAACACGGAGCTTATTCTGGAGAACGTCTCTTATTTTGATCAGCTTTGAGTTGTCAAGGCGCATCTGAGTCAATTCATCATCTCTGGCCTACAGAGCAGCAACAAGGAAAGGGGAGAGAAAGTATTCACAGAAAGAAAATGCCTCTGTACTTGGCATATACTTATTCCATGAAACTCAGGAAGCAAAGATATAAGTGCTCTGGGTCCCCTGAGAGAAGATAATTAGCTAATTGAACAACATTAGAAATAATTTAAACAAAGCCAGCTAGGGCAGGGAAAATGATAATCAAATCTTATGCTTTAGGGCTGAAGATGATCAATAAAGAATCCCCAGCTGCAAACCCCACACAGCACTACCCAATTAGTCCTGCAGATTAAACACGGGCAGCTGTAATTTCCTTTGAAGTATTAGGGACAGTGACTGCGATAAGAAAGATATCTGTAGTGTTTCCTCCTTGCATGTCCCTAATTGCAGGTATTTGTTATCCCTGTGCCTTTTATTACCTATGACTTTAAAAAAAAAGCAACATGTAGAGTTCATCTCATTTGCTATACAATCAAAGGAGAAAATAATCAATCAAAACACTTAATAAAAATTAAGGAACTGGTTACCAGGAAACACAACCAATAATCACAACACAAATTTGTGTCTTTCCTTTTAAGAAGTAAATGTAACTTACTGGTATAATTCAGTGCCACTGAGAGTTTTACAGCCATCACAGACTACTGTGTTCCATTTATGGCCTCAGATACTGGTTCTGTAAGATGGTGAATCCTGCTAAGTGAGTATCCTCTGGGAGGACGTGAATCTCCTCAATTGTTACTGACAATAACCTTCAAGAGATTTATGAATACTTTCACAGTACAGGCTGCCCAACACCATAGTGGAGGCACTCAGCACATTGCAGGATGAAACTGCAAGCACAGCGCCTACAAAAAGGGCATCTCAAATCATGACTGGGACTCTTAGAAACTTCAGCCAGTAGCTTAATTACTAACTGGGCAGTATCTTCTATTTTTTGTTCCCTGTGCCTGTGTGCATGACACTACGAGTTCCATCAACTTTTCTTCAAGTTAGAATAAGATCAGAGAATCAAAATCCTCTTTTTGACACAAATGTAAGTCACATTTGAACACATTGTAAAGTTTTAAACAATGACAGTATCACTAGAAGTAACGATAAAACCAGATAACCTGGAGAAGACAGTAATTCATTTCTCAAATAGGTAAGAAAAATATCCTCCAGTTTGCCTAACAAAATGCAGCAGGAGACAAGCTCCTACCATGCAGCCAAATCAGAATCCAAATCAGAATCTTTTGTGTTATATTAGTCATGAACTGAGCTTTTAATCTGTCAGTGGTTAGTTTTTATCATTCTAACAGTTCCCCTTTGAAAAAAGAGAAAAAAAAGACCAAAGCAAGCTCTCTATTGGCAAACAACCTTTTTATTTAGGTGATTGGTTATACTTGACTAAACCTTGATAAGATAATGATTTTCTACCTGAATTTTCTAACGTTTAGTGTTTTAACCCCAATGATGATACAAAATGCAAGCTATGGTAGACAAAGTAATAACATGGAACACTTTACCCTCTATCACAAATGCTCTCAAAGTACCCTAAAAAGCATATGCATGAATCATTTAATCCTTCCCCAACTGAAACTCACTTGCTTCTGAGTGGTACAAAAGAACTGTTAAACAATGTAAAGTCAGGCAAGAAAACCATTTAGATCAGAAAGTAAACACCATCTTGGTTATTTATATTTAGCTTCCCCAACCAATACTGCGGGGGGAAAATTTTAGTGTTGGAAGCAACTCCTTTCAGTGGAAGCTATCCAAGACACTGTCGTTATAATTTATTAACATTTTTCAATGGGTTTTGGCAACATTCAAGTTATGTTAATCACTCTAAGTAAGAAAGTTTTTGCTCTTATCTGAAGATCTCATTATCAAAGAAAGACCTTATATTTGTCAAAAGTACTATACATCCTTTATGAACACAATAAGTGTTTTGGTTTATGTGTTTTATGAAACACAGGTCCTCCAGCAGGACAGGTGCTAAACTGTCAGGTGACAGAGTTGGAGACTGCACCATGGTACTGCCACAGAAAGAATGGCATCCAGCCACAGTCAGATCTATTCCTAAAAGCTTCTCAGATTTCCCCCAAAACTACCCATAGGTCCTATTGCTACAAGAACCGAGGTCATCTCTGGCCCAAGTGGCAAGACTGCCATTGGAGTGATACGGCTGATTGGACACACACACCCTCTGGTACTTACTTTCAGTTCTGCTGTCTTCTGCTGGATGTCCTGCATCACCTCTTCAAACATCACACTGTGCTGCTCGCTCTCTTGCACGAGCTTATTATTTCTCATCTGAAATTGTTCAAGTTCCTTACCAGCTTTTTCATTCAAGATCTGTTAGATTAAAGAACAATCCTATTAATTCTTTTTAATCTCATTACAATATCTGCATATACATGCAGTCAGAACCTTCCAGCTCCCCAGGAGATAAAAGCTGCTACAGATTGTTGTCTGCTTAAAAACTGCTCTTCACTGCTGATGATATTACTAATGTGAAATATGATACATGTTCATATTGACTAGGGGAAATGATAATTTCTAATGAATAACACAGCCAGTGTCTTTTTTTTTTTCTGGGAGCTTAGCAGGTCTCTCTTGCAGGTGGTAGATAAATATTTTACTTCTTGTTAGGCATTTGGCAAGCATCACACAACACAACAACTTGCTACATATCATTACTGAAAATTAGTATGAGATTCAAATTACTTCAATCAGCAGAGGGCAGGGAGCTCTGTTTCTCAGCAAGCAAATCCTGCATTAATATGCTGATAACATTTCTCTGGGTGCATGGTTTACTGAGGCCAGGACACGACCATTTTCCTCTCTAATTTGTCTTCAGTCAAAAGCCTGGAACAGCATTTTCATTGTTTCTATGGAGAGCATATACTTCAGTACTGAAGCTGCCAGTCTTCTGCTTGCTGGGACTTCCCCTAACAGATATTACTCCGTAAGTGAGGAAAGAACAATCATGTTTTTCAGTTCAAGCTTTAATGTGTGATAAACTGATTAAAGGAAGAGAAGTGGAATCTCCCTCTTTTGAATGCATGCAGAAGCAAAGACAATGTAAAAATAAGGAATAGTGTTTCTTGTGTTGCACGTCGGGATAACATGGTGTTTCAGATGATTCTTTGTTGAGACTTTGCATGGGCTGGATGAAGCCTATTTAGCAGCTGTATCAAACCATCTTTACTGCCATGCAAGCAAGGATATTTTATTAGAATTTTCAGTGGAATAAGAGCAGGCATCACAGCCAACTACAATTCAGTTGAGAAACAATAATACCATGATATTGTAATAGCTGAGTCACCTTCTCTTGCAGATCCCTCCCCTGACTCTTGCACAATAGGATAGCCTGTGTTTTGGA
Organism: Tringa tobata; assembly: GCA_033628505.1. Lineage (NCBI taxonomy): Eukaryota > Metazoa > Chordata > Aves > Charadriiformes > Scolopacidae > Tringa > Tringa tobata. Next base: position 5,265,877 of record JAHREE010000098.1, read on the forward strand.
TGGACTTTTTGCAAAAGACACCTCCAAGCCAGGACAGGCAACGAAGACAGTGCAGTAGTGTCCAGCAACGAGGACCATGCAGCTGCTCACTCACTCCCCACCACCCCACCACTCCCCCAGCAGGGTAGGGAGAAGAGGGAGAAAAGGAGGGGAAAAAAAAAACCCTCATGGGTTGAGATAAAGACAGTTTAATAGAACAGTAACAGAAGAGTATGATGAGGGGGATGATGATGATGATAATAATGGTAAAAAAATATAGAAAACAAAGTAATACAACACAAGTCACTGTCACCATCCAATGATTGGTTGCCCAGCACATCCTGAGTAGTGATCACGGATCCCTGTGCCCCGTCCAACCCCCCATTTATATAGCAAGCATGACGTCTATGGTATGGAATATTCCTTTGGCCAGCTTGTCCTGTCTATGCTCCCTCTCAGTTTCTATGGGAAGCTGAAAAAGTCCATGACTAAGGTAAACAACAGTTAGCAACAACTAAAGCAATATGCATTATCAACCTTCCTCCCATACCAAATCCAAAACACAGCAGCCACAAAAACGGAAATTATTCCAGCTGAAATTACGACAAGTAGTCTGGTTAATTAGCCTAGGCACTGCACTGTTTTTCCAGGATAGTTTGGATGATTGAATGCCCCTAAAAAACTGGACTTAGAAAGGTTGAAAGGGACTATAGAAAGGAGGAGGGAGAATGGAGCAGAACCAGGAATTGTAGATTTAAAAACAATGTGATTGTTCTGGCAGATCATGGAGCTGCCCTCAAAAGCGGCATCAAATCAGTGATATTCAGGGAAATAATCAAGTCTTCTCTGTATCTCTTTACGTGATCTATTTTACTAAGACTCTGTGTTGACAAAAAATTGCCACAGACCTCTATCTTCACAAATTCAGGGGCCTGAAGGGAAGAAAAAGCCATAAAAGTCATAAATTTACAAGACACACACAACTCCCAAAGAAGTTTCCCTTGAGGTAGGTCTGTTTTACAGTGATGAGATCTCCCCTGCCATTTCCTGAAATTGCTTCTCTGAGAGTTTCTCAAAGTCAAGCGAAATGGACTGAAAACCTGAAAATTCAAACACTTGCAGAACGCTATGTTAGGACATTTCCAGATAAAGTTTTTAGAAGCAGAATGGGGAAAAACATTAAAAAAAGGTTTACAGAGTCAATTTTCTGCCCTTCCACAGAAATTCTTCCACAAGCTTGCGGGGTAGATAAAAATTATTGTGATGGAGAAGAAAGAAGGGGTCAGATGTAAAATAACTTTCCCAATGGCACTATAGTCAATCAGTGGGAAAACTGGCAAGACTCGTCAAAAGTCCAACCTGGCAG
>JAHREE010000098.1:5286794-5331196 GCA_033628505.1 Tringa tobata
AGAAGAGAAGGCTGAGGGGGGATCTGATCAACACCTATAAATACTTCAAGGGTGGGTGTCAGGAGGATGGGGCCAGTCTTTTTTCAGTGGTGCCCAGGGACAGGACAAGAGGTAATGGGCACAAACTTGAACATAAGAAGTTCCATCTAAACCTGAGGAGGAACTTCTTTGCTGTGAGGGTGGCAGAGCCCTGGAAGAGGCTGCCCAGAGAGGTGGTGGAGTCTCCTTCTCTGGAGACATTCAAACCCTGCCTGGACACGTTCCTGTGCAACCTGCTCTGGGTGGCCCTGCTTTGTTGGCAGGTTGGACTAGATGATCTCCAGAGGTCCCTTCCAACCCCATATCATTCTGTGATTCTCTAATGAGTACCAAGAGAAGGAGTAGTGTTCTTAGTAGAGCTGCCATTCATGTGTGCATCTTTTTGAAGATGGCCAGTAGGTATTTGTAGCTCAAATCAGGGCGAGTCAGGACTGGGACACTGGAATTCATGGGCGGTAAAACTGATACTCAGAACCAGAGCTTTAGTGGCCTTTGCTTCTTCAACTTGGAGCAATCTCCCACTGAAGCAGTTCTCTGGGGAAATGCCATATTAAAATCCTTCAGGAGAAGAGGACATGTTGGGTGTCTGTTATGTGGTCAGGCAAGATGAGCCCCAGCAGTGTCTCTAAGCAAATGTTACTATTAACATGTTTTTAATGAGTGCAATAGGCCTAAACCATACCCAGCGCGTCCCCCTCAGGCATGAGTCTTTGGTGTGAGCTGCCGGGCAAGGACCTGAGCTGCCAGTTGGACGGGAGAGCAGCTGTAGTCTAGGATGGTTTGTTTTGTGAGGGTTTTGAGTCTGGTGAGGATCATGATGATGCCCTTCTGCAGCTCTGACTGAAGTGATTCTGTGTACCTTCGTAGACATTGGCTTTTAAAACTCACTGGTCCTGGTTTTCCGTAATATAAGTGAAAGTGGTTCCTTCAGGCCTTGAGGGAAAGCAGAGCACAGAAATTAGGAATGGAAACTTAAAGACTTCTTTTCAACCTTATTTTCAGCACAATAGATGCTTCACACTGCTCCCATGGGGGGAATGCACACATTAGGTGTGATTGCCACAGATGTGGAGAGAGGTGAATTGATTTGCCAAAGGTCAGAGAGCCAATGTCAGTACTGGGATCAGCCCCGAGGGCTCCTTGGTTCCCAGCTGATAGATGGCACTTGGTTTTTTGCATCACTTGAGTGTATGGAACACAGTGATCTGTGTTTGCACCAGTGGCATCCCGTGCACGCCGAAGGCGTTGTACCTGTTTATCTAGAGCTCGGGCAGTGGCCCCTCCCCACCTAACTGTCTTCCTCTTTCTGTTGCTTGGAGCATGACAGTATATTAAGAACAGCCTCTTTTTTTTTTTTTCTTTCCCAACCTACAAGTCAGACTAAGTGGCCTGGCCAGGGACTGGGGGACTTTGCTTTTCCTGAGTGATTGTTTCGGGCCGTCTGGCCACCTCGGCCACCAAAGCAGCATGTCCTGCTCCCCTTTTGTTTCTTGTTGGTTCTCTCCATGGCAATAAGGGCTCCTGTGTGCGATGGTCTCAGAGGGATGCCAGTGCTTGTGATCCGCCTTACGTGGCAATGAGTAACAGGGGAAAGGAATCTGACCCGCAGAAACCTAACACTGGTGTTCCACGAGCTGATCTAACTGATTTATGAGTTTGTTTTTTAAAGCAAAAACTGTGTGGTTTTCATACGGACAATTTTAGGCTGGCTTTTGTGCCTGTCTACCTGTATGACTGTTGTTCCAGTATCTTGGAGCTTGCCTGTGAATAAATTAATGCAGATAGTGCCATATCAGGAAATGCACTTAGTGGATTGTATTGTGGCGTCCTTTTTTTTTGTTTTATTTTTTGTTGATAGCTTAAATCCATTCCCTGAGTACAATGGGTACACAGCAGAAGGGGTGGCTTATTTTTCTAGTTGTATTGCTTTCTCCTGCCACATCCCCTCTAAAACAACTGTCGTGGCAAAATTTAGCCTAGATTTGGCCTCTGTCAGCAAGGTGAACATTAAGAAGCAGTTGTTCTGAGAAGCACTGATAAACTCCATGAACTCCATGAACATTCTGCACGAGTCTCCCTGCTGTCCTGTGCTATCCTGTCCTGTGCTATCCTGTCCTGTGCTGTCCTGTCCTGCACGCTCTGCGCTGCGGAATTGCAGTTGCAATCCATAGCAATGGTGCAATGGAGAAGGGAGCTGGAAAAAAAAGCTCCTGGCTTGTTCCCTCAGATCCCCTTTAAAACAGGCTGTTGGGTGGGCCAGCTCTTTCTCTCCCAAGTGTTATTATAATCCATTTGCATTGGGAAAAAGCGGGTTTGCTGCCAGGAGGCATACTTTCCATCAGCACATGTAATTGCTGCGCGGTGGAGAGAGGTAGAGACTCTGGTTTTTGGGCTGGAGGGAGGGAGGGAGCATGGCCAGGGTGTGCGCTGGGTGGCATCGTCGTGTGCCCGACCAAGAATTCCGGGTTTTGCAGGGATGTGGGCTCAGCTGTGTAAGCAAAACCTTCTGCCCGTTCGCCCCTCAGCGTGGGCAATAAGCAGGGAGGCAGGCAGCCAAGGTTCAAGCAGCTCGAGGGCCCAGGGGTGCAGCTGCGACAGGGCTCTTTTTAGCTTGTTTTGATTTCCACGCACACGTGGGCCATGAGAACTTGGCTGAGCCAACCTTGACCAGTGGTTCAGCAAAACAAACAGGTTTTACTGCCGTGACCTGAAGGCCAGACTAGATGCTGAGCTTCACTGGAGCAGGGGCAGGTTGGATTTCTGGCATGGAGAAGAGGTTCTTTTCCAGGCCTGACCCACAGCAAACACTGCGGTGTGTTGCTTGGACTGCTTCTCAGGGAGTGAGAGGAGCTTTGTGTGAGGATGCAGCGCTGATGCACCCACTGCTGAGAGGGACCACCTTGTAGTGACCATAGGCCATCCCCTAAGGTTCAGTGAAGGTCCCTCCAACATCTATACACATATAGTAGAGGGAGACCCTGACTTAAATGCTCCCTTTTGAGATCTAAAAATTATTTTAACGAGTGTGAGAGTGTTAATTCCCACAGCAGCAGTTTCTGCACAGCACTTCATAGCTCCTTTCCTCCAAGCAGAAGCGCCTGCTGGACTGCTAACTGGCCCTGAGCCACCATGAGACCAGGCATTGCAAGCCCTGAGGGCTAACAAACATCCAGTGGGATATTAACGGTGCTGATCCAGCCCTTTTGGGATTGGGGTGTCTTGCTCCTGTGCGTGGCAGTCTGTGCTGCTGCTGGTAGTGCCGTGGTGCTGGTGGAGCAGAAGCACAAGCAGGTCAGAGCAGACCCACTTTGCCCAATTCGGCCTCACAGTTGAAGATGGAAACGGAGAAGTGAAACCGTACACACAGTCTGGTCAGAGCAGGTACGTGGGAGGAGGGAGGGCTGAGCCATCCCCTCCCCAGCGGCTGCCGAAGCGAAGGGGTTCAGGAGAACGAGGACGCATCAACCTCATCCCGAGCCCCGAAAGGACCCAGCTCCGAAGCCCAGCTCAGCCCACGCTATCCCTGATTTCCTCGGGCTTTAGATCAAGACAGTCGGAGGGTTTGAAGTGGTGATCACGGCTGGTAAGGAGGGCGGTGGATTCCTGTTCCCCAGCCCGCTTGTGTGCAGCTGGGTAACGTCTCCCTCATCTGCAACCAGCTTGTCAGGCCCATCCTCTCCTCCCTCTGGTTGGAGGACTTTGCTTTGTTTCCTGTTTCATCTGAAATTTCTTAACTTCTCACTCCTAAAATATGGTAGTTTATCTCTTGCGGTTCTGTGTTTCACATCTTCCTGTATGCTCTTAGACTTATTTCCTGCCTCTTCTCCTGCATTTTCTGTTTCTCACATTAACTCACTCAACCCAGCTCCCCAAGCAAGTATTTCTACCTCGCAAGCGGCTTACAGCAGCTCAATGCCTTTTCTGAGACAAACCAATCCCAGACAAAACTGTCCCAGCCCTTGCACTTACACAGATGCTAATTTGACCCTAATCCATTTTAAAAGGAGAGGGCTAGTGGGTGAGGATGGAGTCGGAGGAGGGAAGTCCTCACTTGCCGGTATGTCTGCAACACTGAGGGACCTGCCCTGGGATTTGCACGCTTTCCCACAGGAGAAGCAGCATTTGAACCCATCCCTGATCACTTCAAAGCTGATTATTTCTAGTCTCTTGAGCTTTTATGATCATTTTATTAGGTAAGGGGGTGAGTTAATCTCTCTTTTAATCAATCCCTAATTTAGATAACTGCATTATGTACCTATCTTCTGCCTGAACTTCCTCATTCATTTTATTTGTGTTTTGCAGACTTCCTGGCTGTGCTTCAGTGGTGGGTGACTGAATATAGTCTTCTATGCATCGTGGTGATAGTAATAATGTGAAGTTTAATGAGCACCTGCAAAGTCACGTAGCAGGTAAGTGCTCCGGGGGTCATTCTTCCTTCCAGATTTGATGTGATTTGAAAAAGCTTTCTGATGGGCTCTCACTAGGAGATCTTGAGCCTTACAGCAGAAATGCCAGGAGGAAAGTGGCGTGGCTTGTATTTTAGTAAATGTTCCCAGCAGCGAGGGTCAGACAGCGCTTGCGAAGCAAAAGTAGCAACATTGTGAAGGTTTAATTTGGAAATGACTTCAGTTTAGAAGATCAGTGTTAAAAGCCTCTCTCTTTTGGCTTTCAGTATAAAATTGCTTTTATCTGACTGCTTGGTACAGTTGGGGTCTAGGGTGATGGCAGCAGGGGGAACCAAGAGGTCCGAGCTTGGCTGACAGCAGCTACTGCTGCATTTGCTGCTACGCAGGAGAACTTGCCGGAGGTACCTTACCCAGATCGGGAAAGCACTGGATCCCCTCTCTTTCAGGGGGGAAGGCCAAAGCCTGGAGGGAGAGCCAAGGCCTGGAAGTGCCTGGACAGCCTCCTGATGATCAGGGGTGACAGCAGAGGCAGGGAAAATAGTGGCTTTTATAGGCCAGCAAAGTGCAGAGTTTGAATGTCTGTACAAAAACCCCCTGAAAAACCCCCTGAAAGCAGAAGTGACGGGTGAAACCCAGAGGTGTGGCAGTGCCACTCTGCGAGTGTGTGACAGGAGGCTCTGCGGGTAGCAGTGGTGGGAAGGGAAGAACTGGAGCTCATGGCAGAGGGAGCCGCCAGAGCAGCAGTCCTGGCCGCAACGTCTTGCTACAGCTCTGAGTACCTGTTACTTCATGTACTCCACGTGATTTTTTTTTTTCCTTTTTTCTTATTTACTCTGGCTCTGTGTCTGTGTTGGGTGGTGTCTGTCCCCTTCTTCCCGTCCCAGTCGGTTCAAACGGCTGCTCTGCTCTAGCCAAGTGGAGCTCACGGCGTTCCCTGGCATGTTCCTCCAGCCAGCCCCCATCAAAGCTGTGAGAACTGGCCCGTTGCCATCCTCCTGTGTGTAAATGAAGCTCTTTCTCTTTTTCCTTTTCCCCCCACCGTCTTTCATGACTATCCCTCTTCCAGAGGCAGGTTTTTCTGGCTGATCCAGCATGTTATTTATATCAGTGATGTTTTGCCTTGAGGCAGAGATGCTTTTTCAGCATTTACAGGGAAAACAGCTGATGCGCCCTGCTGCCATGCATGTGGCTTGGAAAAACCAAGCATGGTGTTGGCAAGGATGAGGACCATTGGGGCCAACTGTTGCAGGATTTAAGCCCTCTTAGGCACAGTCTCTGATTCATATGGTTATTTCAGTTGCCTGGCAAAGGAAAATGTACTGTTCTTTCGCTTTCAAAACCAGGGGGAAGAACACGTAGAGAAGGTTTATGTGCCTGAGCAGAAAAGTGACATTAGCTCTAAGGTGTCAGCTGAGCCACCGGTGTAACCAGCCACATCTTTTTCTGGGTTGCCTCAAGGGCTGGTGGGCACCGTCAATTGAAAACACAGAGTTTGTGGCCAAACTCAAATGAAAACAATGAAAATCAGCTTCAGAGTGCCTTGCTCTCGGGTCTTCCCAATTGCAGAGGATTTGGTGATGCTCAGGGAGCAGCTGATGAGGAGTGGAAGCAAATGATTCCCACGCTGCCCATAGGGAGGGAATTAGCTCCCTAAGACAAGATAATGCCTGTATGTGCCAGAATCCCAGCAGGGCTTACAGCTTACTTTGGGGAAGGCACATGCAGTGATAAGGAGACTTTCCTACAGGTAGAGGTAGTTAAGCAGTAGTCTAGACTGCCTTGAGAGGCAGAGATGGAGATTTGCTGGAAGCTTTTCAGAACAAAGTAGACAAAGACTTGCCAAAAACCATCCAGGTGCAGTATAGGCCATGTGTGTAGGCAGAGCGGGGAGGCTGTATTGCTTTTTCAGACCTCTTTTTCCCCCCTATTATTTAAGCTCTTGCAGAATATTAATACATACCGGAGGTGGAGCTAAGGAGACATTCTCAAGCTTAAACTGTGACACTTGATGTTCACAGCATCGTACTTCCCAGAGGATCTTGTGGTTCTGTGTGTGTCTGCACCCAAAAAGGTTAGATCCTAGGCTCTTTCCTCCTGGATGTTCAGGTACCTGACTGCCACTGGATTCAGATGAGAGTTTGATTTCTAAAGGCCTCTGGAGATTTAGCAAGCAAATACCTTGGGACTGTTGAAAACGTGACAAGAAACACTTGGATTTTCTGCAGCACAGCCACTTCTGCACTGCAGATTGCACCCCGTTCATGATAATTGAAGACCCTTATCTTTTTCTCCCAGGCTAGGATGAGATGGATGTCTATATTTTGCGTAGTTGGAATCCATCAGCTGACCCTCCCCTACTGTAACACACAGTGATATAAATTATTTGGCACACTAGATGACTTATGGACATAGAGCTGTACTGCAGTCCTACCTAGCAAGCTGGCTACACTCAGTCTAAGTATCATGACCACTTTCTTCTGCAGCCAAAGTCAAAAGATGGTCTGAAGGTGGTCGGCTGATGTCCATCCCTCCTCCTTGTTGATCCATAGCTGCTTCATGCTCTTGGAACGAGTGGGGGGTTATGATCTCAAGCTCTGAAGGACTTACAGAAAGAAATGTCAACTGAAAGTGACGTGTTTGTGTCCTAAGTCATCCACAGCACGTGCTCTCAGCTCAGCCTTGTATTTGCTGCTGGTTCTGGACACTTTCAGTCTCCCATGCGGGGCTGGAAGCCGTGTTTGCTCCTTGCCAAGCCCAGCTCCTCGCCTGCTGCAGCGGAGGGGATTTTTGTGCCTATGAGAGGGGGCCCCACAGCGATGACTCACAGTTCCCATTACGTTGTAACTCAGCCTTTAAGTGTGCGGAGAGGCTGTCCCTTGGCTTTCAAACAAAGGCTTCCTTTGTTGTGCTTATGTTATAAAGGAAGCCAGCCTTACGTGTTCACCCCACTCACCCCAAATGAAAACCACGTGGCTTCACAGCCTCAACATGTGTGTTTGGTGCTTTTGCTGCAGCAGCAGCACATGTTACATCACTCTTATCCCATTGAGTCTTCCCAGAGTTTTTCTTCCCAGCATTCAGTTTGCAAACACTTCAGGGGAAGGAAGAGCTTAAAGATGTTTTCTTTTGTTGTGAAGCAGAGAGGACTGAGCAAAGAGCACATGAAAATTGTTAAATATGGGTGCATGTGGCAATAGACTGGTTTCTGAGTCACTCCCTTGGGTGAAAATGGCTCTGAGTTGGTGGCAACGGGTACTGTAATGATGAGCTTCATGGAAATATTGTACGGAAGTGGGGCACTTTGTTTTCTTGTATGGCTTTGCTTTTTTCTTCTGATTTTTATTTATTCAAACTCATTTTTAAAGGCAGGGTTAGCCAGCAGTGCTCTGCAGCCAACATGTTTGTGTGCGTGCGTGTCTCTTGGCAGCTTTTAGGTTTACAACTAGCGAGCCAAGACTGGGCTTACTGCTTCCCAAAGCGTTTGTGTTGTTTCTCCTGGTCATTTCTGAAGCCACCAGGCAATGAAGTAAGAGGGCCTGATTCTTCCTGCAGAAGCTGGCGTGCAATGCAGAGTGCCTCTGCTTAGGTCAGGGTCACCCTAGGGAGAGGCAAGGAAACGGGGCTCTGCAGTAAAAGTGCTCTTTCTCCTTCCCCACCCTCTACCCGTCCCTGCAGGGGCTTTCACAGTCTGTTTGGGGTGTGGGGTTTTTTGTTGTTTTTACTTTATTTAAGGAACTATATTGTGTTTTATAAAAAAGCTGGGATTTCAGGCAATAGAATAAAGCATTGCTTTTCCTTTCTGTGGCTACAATAGACAGCTTTTAAATACTGTTCCTCCCCAGCTGTTTGAATACAAACAGCTGTAACAAGTTAGCAAAACAATAGTCCAATATCACACAAAACTCCAATCCCATCCAGTGTTTTTGAGTGCTGTTTAAGCAGATACTTGGGCCTGCAGGTCTCCTGACATAGTGTGTCTTGGTCACTGACTCAGGACTGTGATGGAGTAGAAGATCTCAGACCATCCGAATTCCCAGCCTGCAACGACAATTTCTTTTTGCCGTGTTTTTGTTCAGCATCTCAGTGTAGAAGTGTCTGGCAACTACTGTGCTTTCTACTGTCTGTAATATATAAGTTCTCATGACTGAAACGGGACTTTGTAGTTTCACATGTAAAACATGATCATTCTACAAGTCATGCCTGAGCTGTGCCAATATCCATATGTGCTCTTCTTAGATGTGCTGGAGTGGTGTATCCCTGCTGCCAAATCAACTTTGTAATAATGTTTACACCGGTGCTTTTACTACTGAAGCATGGATGGATGGACAGGGAACTGCTGGAGAGGGTACAGAAGAGGACTACAAAGATGATGAGGGGCCTGGAGCATCTCTCTTAGGAGGAAACGCTGAGGGACTTGGGTCTTTATAGTCTGAAGAAGAGAAGGCTGAGGGGGGATCTGATCAACACCTATAAATACTTCAAGGGTGGGTGTCAGGAGGATGGGGACAGGCTATTTTCAGTGGTGCCCAGGGACAGGACAAGAGGTAATGGGCACAAACTTGAACATAAGAAGTTCCATCTAAACATGAGGAGGAACTTCTTTCCTGTGAGGGTGGCAGAGCCCTGGAAGAGGCTGCCCAGAGAGGTGGTGGAGTCTCTTTCTCTGGAGACATTCAAAACCCTCCTGGACACGTTCCTGTGGAACCTGCTCTGGGTGGCCCTGCTTTGTTTGTGGGTTGGACTAGATGATCTCCAGAGGTCCCTTCCAACCCTATATCATTCTGTGATTCTGTATGATACACATTAAAGTTGGATGTGTAGCCATGTAGGGCATATGCTTACCTTAGGATGAGGAGAGTCAGAGTAACCACTGCCTGATGCAACATCGGTGTGATTTTTCTCCACCCTGTTGAGAGTTAAGTGGGGGGAAAAGAGGGAGGATTTAAACAAACATCTTGGCAATTGAACCTTTTTTATGTTCTCACCATCTTTTCCTGAAGTGACCACCAGGTTGGATCAATGAGCCGTGGCTGCCTGCACGTGCAAAGGGAGGTCGTGTGGCTGAGAGGGTGACAGCCAGCGTGGGTCCCAGCGTGAGCACTGGGCGGTGGCCAGAGGGCATCTGTGTGGTGACATTGCTCCATACATTGTGGTTGACAGTATCAGGCTTTTGGTAAAGCAGCAGGGGATTTGTGTCCATCTGTGCTGATGAAAGGTTGTGCAAGGGAACAACCAGCCATTGCCTGGGCTCCCATCACGTTGGGCTTGAAGGGGAGGGAGCTGGCGAGGTTGGTAAGCCGACCTTCTTTTTTTATTTCTTGGTGTATGTCTCTTCTCCTCCTAAAAAAAAAAAAAAAAAGGAAAAAAAGCTCAATCTGCTCCAATTGTTTTCCTTACAATTAAGAGACAAAATTTATTTGGCTTGAAAAGCCAAGCTGTTCCTGGCTGGGTTCCTACCACAACAGCTCGGTAGGTGGGTGGGAGCCACATGCACACTTCCTACCTTTCCCCTCCTGCCTCCCTCGCAGCCAGCGCTTCGTCCCGATTTGTAAAAGCCCCTTTGTAAAAGTTCCCCCCTGTAGCAGGGGGAACTCGAAGCTCCGCACAGAGTGCCCACATGCTGCTTGCTGACAAGAGCTGGGCTGGCTTGCACAGTCAAAAAACAACAAAAAAAAAACAAACCACATTCAGGCAACAGGCAGGATGCTGAGTAACACACTTCTCACTCCGTTAGCTTTGTCTCCTGGTCTCCATGGGCACCCCCTCTCGGGTCCAGCCTTGCAGTGAGTAAGCAGTGAGTGCTTGGAGGAGCATGACGTGGTTGTGTGTTTATTTAGGAGTTATTACAGCTTTCTTTGGCGGTTTCTGACGGCTTCTGGGGTGAGAAGAAGGGGCCAGAATCATGTTCTGGTTGGTGGCGTGGTACCTGCATGCACTGAGAAATAGTGACATGGAAATATCCAGATAAGTCCCCCCACTTGCTGACGAAACTGAAAATCTAACAGGTGCCACATCTCTTTGGGTTTTGGAAAAGAGCCCTAGAAGACAAATAATTCCTTTTAAGCCAGAAAGAAAACTTTGTACTGTCTAGGCTTTGGGGAAAGGGGGGGCATGGAATTTTATGGCACCATCTTACAAATACATCTGTGTGCAGAGAAAGCTGAGGCAGAAGGGGAGGACCTCTGAACAACTTGAGTGCTTCGCTGGAAAGTTAGGGGTTTGAACTGCTGCAAGGGAGAGTTAATGAGGCATCAGAAGAAGCTTCCTGATGGCAAAGGTAGTCAATGACTAGAAGACATGAGAGAGACTCCCTGCCCTTTGCAGGGCAAGTCAAGCACTCTTCTGCTTGGAGAGATGCTGGCAAAATCTCTCCTCACTTGGACCTGGGGCTGCACAGTAGCATCTGCCTCCAGAGCAATGTCAGCGCTGCCCACATGCTTCTCCACCCCGAACCCTCCTGTCCGTGGGAAGGGCGGGTTACCTAGTCCTGTACACAGGATGAGCATCAGCATTTCCTTGGAAATACCTGATCTGGTGACCCCGGGGAGGAAAATATTGCTTCCGAAAGTCCACAGCAGACCTGTTGGACAGGATGTCCGACTCGGGCGGCGCGACTGACCCCGTTGGCACTGCAGCAGACCTGGGACAGGATGTCCACGGATGTTACGAAAGGCTAACGTGTTCTCAGACAAACGGCAAAACAATAGCTATCAAGGCAGTGGCCTTGTCCAGCTGCTGTCCTGTGGCCAAGCAGCTAATCTGGGGTGGGGCTTCCAGCCATGTCTTGGAAGGCAGTTGCTCTGCCGTACCTGGCTGTGGTAGTCCTGAGCAGGGCAGCTGGCCTGTGCTGCTTCTAAACGTGGTTGTGGTACCAGTCTCAACATCTAGGCCTCTGCACCTCGTGCGTTGGAGCATTTAGTCCCTTCCACTGGTGGCTTTTGTAGAGAGCCAAAGACAGGAACCCATTCCCACCAGTCCGTGCTGAAACAACTGGAGGAACCGTCCTGGCAACTGGAATTTAGTACTTTGTCTGTAGCCCTAATTTAATGCTCAAAAAGGCAAGTCAGAGCACGAGTTACAGCTCCTGTGGCTGGCACTGTTCTGTCCCAATCCATAGCCCGTCACACCAACGTCCTGCACACCAGCTGAATTCACAGGGGGTGAAAGAACAGCAGGACCTGGTGCTGCTCAGGCTCTGTATTGCGTTCCTGTGGCTCCTGAATTTCCTGGCTGGGCTGTGTGTGCTGCAGCTGGCTCTGTGCTCGAGAGATGGGAGAGCAGGAGCCTCTCCTGGCTGCCCCGTGCTGCAGGGTCTCTGGGTGGGCTGTGCTGGGTGCTGTCACAGCTGATGGTGGAGCGGGAAGCAGGGGGGTCTTTGTGGCTCTATATGGGTCTGGGGGACGTGTTCTCACTGCAGCAGCAGGGTCTTCATCCTGGAGAGTGGAAACCAGCTGAGGATCCTCATCTGAGCCTCTGGGCTCTCACCGCTGTGCCGGGGGAAAGCTAGGCAGGGTCACATGTGTTCCCACATGCAGTGGGGTGGGAAGGGTAGAATGGTGCAATAAACCCTTAGTCACCCTGGGGTGTGTTTCCCTACGTGGGTTCTCCAGCTCCCCCCTGAGGGTCCAGTGCCTCACCAGCCCTACCTGATGCCACAGCCCCACCTGACTCAGGTGGAGATAGAAACTCTTGTTTTGAGATGCAGTGCTTCGGCATGGTGTCTCCTAGGAGCTGGCTTAGCTGGCAGCCTCCATCGCACTGGGGTGCTGGGTAAACCACGGGTCCCACACAGACGTGGTGCTGACCTGTGAGGAAATCTCACTTGCTTCTGGTCTGAAATTCGTCACCAAAAAGGGACTCTTCCCCTGCCCACCCCAGAACATGCTTCTTCAGTAAAAGTGGTCTCGAGAACAAGGCAGGTTTGAGTGAAGTCCTGCCAAAACCAGTTCCCCAAGTCCTGTGGAAGCCCAGGTCAAACCTGGAGAGCAGAGCGTTGACCTGAAAGCAGCCAAGTGACAAGGGCAGCAACCACAGGGGCTGAGAAAGAGATCGAAGCTTAGATCACTGTTTGGAGGAGAGCCTTCAACAGAAGTTTCTGTCACCCCAAGGAAGTGATCGCACTCTAACGGCGCAGATGTGTGCTCTGTTTTTAAATGTGTGCATATAAAATTAATATAAATATAAAATTTCATGTTCTCTCAGTATAAAAGAGTACAAATTGCCAGCACCTAACAGCAGAGACTACTCTGATGTCTTCACCGGGGTATTGCCCTCTCTAGTGGTACCTTTGTCTTTGTGAACTTCCATCCAGCACGTGTCTATTCCTGAGGCTTTACGTGTAGCAGCTGGAAGGAAAACTGCCCTCAGTGTCTGTCCTGAGCCAGCAAAGACCCTTTGATCGCTCCAAAAACGGTGATAGGGAGATGGTGGAAAAAATAGCAGCGTCAGTGGTGTGGGGTTGACCAATTAAAGTGCATCTTCCCAAGTTTTTGCCAGGGACAATAATACTGACATGTGTCTTTACAGTTCCCATTACTCTTTCAGTGTGTTCGTTTCTTACAATTCAGAGCTTGTATTTCCAAGTAAGAGGAAGCTTAATTTCTCTCTCCTGCAGCCAGGCATCTCTGAATATCCATGGAGGTAGTGTCACATCCAGAGGTTGGGACAACTCAGGTTTGTGGATTTCTGATGTCAGAATTAAGGTGAAACACCACCAGAGGAGTCCAAACAACAATTAACATTTATTAACCAAGCTAACCTTGCTGAAGTACAACTTCAGCAATTCCCTGAAAGGAGAGTGTAGCCGGGGGGGGTCGGTCCATTCTCCCAAGTCACAGGCGATGGGACAAGAGGAAACGGCCTCAAGTTGCACCAGGGGAGGTTCAGATTGGAGATTGGGAACAATTTTTACATGGAAATGGTTCTTAAGCCTTGGAATGGGCTGCCCAGGGAAGTGGTTGAGGCCCCATCCCTGGAGGGATTTATAAGCCGGGTTGCCATAGTGCTTAGAGACATGGTTTAGTGATGGTTTCTTTATTAGAGTTAGGTTGATGGTTGGACTCGATGATCTTAAAGATCCCTTCCAGCCTAGAAGTGTCTGTGATTCTGTGACTCTAAGTAGCAATAAACTTATGAATGTGAGCTTTGCATCATTTCATTAAGCCTCCTTTTGGAAAAATTAGGTAGTTAGAGAGTGAGCAGAGAAAAGGAAAAAGAGAGAGAGACAGAGAGGAAGAGAAAGATATCACTAGTCCTGGGTCCAGCCAATGAAATCGGGGTCCAGATCCTGGATTTCTATAAACTCCCCTGGGTTTATACTGAGGGCCAGTCTCCTCCCACCTCTTTAGGTTCTGGAACCTGGCAGGGGCTAAGGGGGTGTCCACTGCGCAGTCATGGGTGGCAGTTACCCGTCGAGGTCTCGTGGTCGCGCACAGTAAGGGAGCTGGTCCAGAAAAGCTCTCTCCTGCCGAGGCTGCTGGTTTCCCTGGGAGTGGGGTCGGGCTGGGGCTGCTCCTCTCCTCTCCCACCACAACCTCTTTGCCTTTTTTTTGGTTGAAACTCTTGAGCGAGTTTCTTGTGGCCTGGGTCTCTGCAGGTAGCAACGGTATTTGCAGATTGGAGAAGGACATAGGACATCACGGGGGGCTTTCAGCAACCTTTTTATCTTGACTAGGTCTTCATCAATGCAGCAGAAGCATTTTCAGAGGATGCTCTCAAAGGCCAAAGGGTAATTTGATTTCTGTTACAGCAAGGGGAGGAATCACGGGGCTCCCAGAAGCCTGGCCATGAGGGAGGCCTGGGGTGGGCTGGACCTGAAACCCCTGGGCTTGGGCTTCACATCTTTCCAGCAAGAGAGTCCCAAGTGCAGGTTAGCGGCTGTTCTGGGCTATTCATCTCTCCAGTCAAAACAAGAAGCAGAGTCCTTTCCAGACCTCAAGGACATTCCCCAGAAGAGCCTCAGAAATTGTATTTGCTCCCGTGAAACTTCTGGTTTCAAAAACTTGGCAGCTTTCAATGAAGAAAGCTCCCATCCAGCTGTAGGAACTATCATCTCCTTGAATCGCCTCTTGCCTTGCAGCCTACCAAAGCGAAACACAATGTGGCAGCTGCTTATTCACTGCCTTTTGTGTCGGCCAAGTCGCAGGAAGCAATCGAGCGTGTCGTCAAGGACGTCTTGGCGTATTCCAGCGCCTTGCTGAACCACATTCAGGGGCTTGCTTGGGTTTTTCTAATTTAAGAATCAAAGCTTCAGCTCACTCCTCTCTGGCTTATTGCTGAACACCAGCCAGAGCGTGTTTCGCTTCCCATGATTCAAAATTTAAGGGAATAAAAAGGTGGAAAATATACAGCCATATGAGGAGCTCTTGAGGAGAGAAAGGGATCGTTAACAAAAGGGAAATACTCTCCCATGTCTTCAGAGACGATGGCGGGTTATCTGGGCTCAGAGCACACGAGCAGCTTACAGAAGTAAGTTGCAAGCTGCCGTTTAAATCTCTTTTTTTGTCCTTTGCCAGACTGAGCAGGAGGCAAAAGGGTCTGAAGCTGCAGTGAAATAGGGTGTGAGGGTGGCTTGGGGGCATCAGAAGTTGAGCACATTTTAGCTGGAAGGGATGGGACGTTGTTATGGCTTTGAGCATCATCATCTCTATGCTGGTCATGCGGGGACATCCCCTGTGGCAAGGGTGGCTGGTGGGAAGGGGGAGAGCACAGGCTGCCACAGAGCAGTGGCTGTCCCAGGTCAGCCACACAAACACCAGATGAGCTCTGTGATGGCCCCAGGTTTGCTTTCCTTGCAACACCCTACCTGTGACCATGCTCTGGCCAGGGAGATGAACCAAACATAGCTCAGTCGTGCAGTGAAGGGCTTTCACATCAGCAAGTGTGAGAGCTGGCCTCCTTCTGCGTGTGGCTTCATGGCACCAACCTCAACTGCATGACAGCAGTCTCATCTTTCCCCTTCCCCTCTTGGGGCTCCCTGTGTCATCCAGGACCTGCTGTGGGGGTGATTGGGATCATTGAGCTGGGGAGACTGCTTCAGGCTTGAAAGGATGAGGCCTAACTTGCCTGGGACCCGAGGGTGGAGGGCTGCAGGTGCTCTTGGTGAAGCCTTTGAACATACCAAGCGCTGCAGGATGTGGCTGATGGTTATTTGTAATTGGGCAGCAGAGCCATCAGCTGCTTTTATCTCTCTGAGCCTTTGCTCCCCCGCTGGAGAAGCAGGACGATACCTGCCCCCTCACTTCCCAGGGTTGTTTGGGGTGGTTGCTAACCTTAAAATCAGTGATGCACCCAGTCACTGAAGCAGTGGGTGCCCCAGAAAAGCCCAGAAGGAAACTAATCCTGGTGCTGGAGGTGGGTTTGAAGAATCAGCATCGCATGCTGAGTGGTGAGCAGGGATGGACCTTTGCATGGAGACAGGGAGGCTCCAGGTACCCGCTTGCTCTTGGACCTACTCCCTTCGCCGAGTGGCTTTCCTCGGCCTCGCTGCTCCTGTCCCCACTTTGTGCCCATGGGAGCGTAAGAGGTGGGGTCTGTGCTCTCGCTGTGGTGAGGACCACAGTGCCCTCCCTCAAGGGGGTCTTTGGAGCCCTGAGGCTGCTGCAAGAGGGTCTGCAGAAGGTAGGTAGGTGTAAGCCTGTTACCGAGCCTGGACATTGGGTGTGTTTTGAATGGGAAAAAATCTGGCAGGGCTAGAAATTTGGAAAAGGTTGAAGATCACTTTGGGAACTTGCTGTTTAAAAGCTCATGAATACTTTTTTTTTTTTTTCTCATGCTTGAAATGTTGCTAAATTGGATGCACGGATGAAACAATGATGTTTCTCTTTCTTAGTTTCCAGCTTGGAAAGATTTGGACTCTCTCCCTCTTCCCCACACAAAAGCTGTCTCAGCAAGAGCAGGCATAAATACGTTTATCAGACGTAAATTGCTTGGGCAATTAAGCAAAGGAAAAGAGCAGCCTTTGTTATGGGGAAGACCGGACTGCCCTGGCAGGCAGTGCTACTGGTTTCACCTGTATTATTTAATCTTTCCATGTTATCCAGGAGAGCTGTGTCTGTTGAGATGTGGGAACACTCTGCCCCAACCACCCTTGCTGCTGTGAAGGCCAAGCTCCACTGACCTTGGTCGCTGAGCATCATTGACCTTAAGAGCATCATTGACCTTAAGCCTTAACTGGCGTTAATGCTTAACTTCACTTTCTGGTGTGAACAGCTCCAGTAGCAAAAGGGCAGTTTGGACCAGGAAAACTTCCTCAGCTCAGGCTGAAAACAGACATGCCTCTTGCAAGTTTATGTGACCTGAAGACGCTGTCGCTTCCAGTTTTCATCCTGCCTGTCTTCCAGAGGTTGAGGCCTGTAGAGTTTGCTGAGGAAAGAGGTCGTTTGCGTGCCCCAAACCTACTCCTGCAAGATCAGCTCGGGTGGCCTGAAGCTGTCAGTGGCACCCAGAATGAATTCAGCTGAGCTGGCCAGTGATGGACTTGGGGATGTCTGGGGATGTCTGTCCCTTTCTGGGGTTAGGTGACCTCTGGAGGTGCTGTGCCCACACATGATGGGCACGAGAGAGACTTGAAGGGTACAAATACTTTCTAAGGAAGCTGACTTTTTTCAGCCTCACGCATCTAAGAAGTAATCTGGCAGCGGTGAAACATCTCATCCGCAGGGACGGGGGTCCAGCAGGGCGGAACAGCAATGTTGTCCTGGTCAAGACTGCAAAAGGAGGCACCTGGCCCTTGGCCACGTTATTTTTAAGCTTGCAAAGCACACGTGGTCTGCAAGAGCCTAGCACTAAGGAAAGGAACTCGCCAGCGCTTCCTGCCCTGCCCCGGCAAACTGATAAAGCCCTTTGCAATGCAGGGCGACCCCAGTTTATTTTTAAAATGTGGCCAGGCACAGAGCTCACGGAATAACTGGAACGCCCAGCTTTGGGCATTAATTCAGCTTTAATTCATTGCCTGATGAGTTAAAGAGTTAATGTAAATGTAAAAAGGACAGGAAAGGCCCGCAAGCCATCTCCAGAGCAATGTCTGCATCAGGGTATCCATCTCTGCGTGTACATGGGATCTGAAAAAAGGGCAGTCAGTACATGTTACACAGGGAGGGGCACTTCGCCTTATCCTGAGCACCGTGTGAATTTTCTTGCTGCTTGGACAATGCATCTCAATCCCCTTCCCTTCCCTTGAGATTCCAGTCCCCGCCCTCTTGTAAGCAAAGGTAATTGCACGCCGAAGGGAACGGTTCCCATGGACTCACATGGAGGAAATGTAGGCTCCTGCCATGGAGAGCCAGCAGCTTGCTGTGCAGTGATGGTAACAAGGCTCACTGGGGTGGATCCATCTTTATTGCGTGCCCCGTAGAGGCATAAATGAGATTGCCAGTTGTTCTCCTTCTTGCCCAGAGGCTGGGCACTGCAGCGGGATTGCTAGGGCACCAAAATGTGCTGGGTTCAGGCCAGGAAAGAGCTATTGCAGGGGGAGAGAATGACAGCTCTCAGGTCCCTGTGCATACGTGGTGCCTCAGCATCTCTTGGCTCTCTGTGGAACAGCCTCATTCCCACAGCAGGATCCATTGGTTTGTTGGGAATGAAGTTACTATTTCTGGTCTAATTGATTAGGTATTTTATAAGGATAGACTTTATTTCTGTAACAGAAACCCTTCTCTCTCAAACACACAGAATCACAGAATCTCATGGGGTTGGAAGGGACCTCTGGAGATCATCTAGTCCAACCCCCTGCCAAAGCAGGGCCACCCAGAGCAGGTTGCACAGGGACGTATCCAGGCGGGTTTAGAATGTCTCCAGAGAAGGAGACTCCACCACCTCTCTGGGCAGCCTCTTCCAGGGCTCTGCCACCCTCAAAGTGAAGAAGTTTCTCCTAGATGATCTCCAGAGGTCCCTTCTGAACCCATGTCATTTTGTGGTTGTGTGATTCTGTGACCCCAGACATGCTTCACATGGAAGGTGGCCAGGACAGCCCCACCTGTGGCATCGCCAGGTCTGCAGCATTAGCCTTACACTGAGGGAAAGCAGTGCTCATCTCCAGTCCTGCTTTTGTACGCCTGGGGACGTCCCACCTGCTTCTTTCCCTTTCAGTTCAGGGGAACTTGAAAGGAGGGAGCAAGGATGAGCCCTCCCACAGTGCCCCAACAGCATCACAGTGGGTTGATGGTAGCAAGTGCCTTCAAAGTTCTTTTCTTCAACGTTCATTTGGTAAGAGGACCCTTTCATCCTCGCCATCTGCTGATAAAGTCTTTTTGGGAAGCTTGATTGATAACTTGCAGGGACAGGCATGTGCTTAGGAGCTTCTAGACTCTCTTCGGGGCTGGAAAGGATGCCAAAGCTTTTATTCAAGTGGGTACTTGCTTTCATTTTTCCTCTTGAGGGAATATACTCCAAATTTTGGGTTATTCTGCCTTTCTTTGTCTTCCAGGGAGCTGCCATGACTGTGGGTGTCTTACGAGTGTCCCTACTGGTGCTTACGGCTATTGTCAACCATCCGCTCATCTTCCCGAAGGAGGATGGCACTGTCCCCGAGGACCCGCAAGAAATCATCCAGAAGATGAAGGAGCGGGAGGAGATCCTTCGGCTGGAACAGTTGCGCTTGGAGCAGGAAATTGCGGAGCAGGAAGCCATCCAGAAGGCTCTGGAAAAGGC
Organism: Tringa tobata; assembly: GCA_033628505.1. NCBI lineage: Eukaryota > Metazoa > Chordata > Aves > Charadriiformes > Scolopacidae > Tringa > Tringa tobata. The sequence goes on from JAHREE010000098.1 coordinate 5,305,889, forward strand.
TGCAAAGGTAGTGGAGGAAAGCGAAGAGGAGAAGGTCCGATGGGATATGTGGACTGCCCTTTCCATGGTCATCTTCCTGCTGATCGAGCTCTGGAGGCAGGATTTCCAGGAAGGGATTTGGCAGGACACAGGCGGAGAAGAGGATGACATGGCTGTCCTGGGGAAAGCGTTTAAAGGTGTGGCCTTCCCTGACAAGGCCGTCTTGGCCAGCTTCTACGAGAAGCGCATCCTCGGTACCACCGGAGATATGGCCAGGATGCGGGAGATGGTGGAAGGCTTTGCAGATGATCTGCTGGAAGCCTTGAGGAGTGTTTGTAATCGGGATGCTGACATGGAAGTGGAGGACTGCATGGGCGTGGGGAGCATGTATGAGAACTGGAGAGTGCGTAAACCTTTTGTCTGTGACCTGATAGTGCCTTTTGCCCCCCCCGAGCCATACTGCTTTCGGTCCCAGACCTGGTGCTCTGGTGACTCTTTCCCCCCAGATGAACAAGGTTACGGCACTATCAAGGTATGCAGGGCAGATGAGGCTGTGACAGGTTGCATCTGTGACAAGACTAAACTAGGGGAGGATATGCTGTGCCTCCTCCATAGCCAAGCCAATAATACCAGGCCCAGCAGTGAGATGGAAGACCTCCTGTGCTTCAAAAATACTCAGTATCTGGACGCCGACCAAGTCATGAAGTGGTTCCAGATTGCGGTCACCAAGGCCTGGAATAGAATCTCCCACAAGTATGAATTCGACCTCTCCTTCAGCCTCCTGGACTCCCCGGGAGCCCTGAAGATAAAATTTAGGTCAGGGAAATCGATTGCCTTCAACCTCACCCCTGTGGTGCAGTACGAGAACTCCGATGTTTACTTCATCTCTCACTTCCCTCGGAGCAGCCTGGCAGCAGACCTCCCCTCCAGCACTCACTGGTTTCTCACCTTCGCAGTGTACGAGAGGAGGTTCATCCAGCTGGTCTCCAAAACACTGCCTGCCAATGCCTGCCACGTCAGCTGCCTTCAGATCCTCTCCTTCGTCCACGGGAAGCAGTGCAGCCTCACAGGTCCAAGCGGGCTCAGCAACTACCACCTGAAGACAGTGATGCTGCATCTTCTACAGGCACGTCCTAGTCAGGACTGGGCCCCGGAGAAGTTGGAGGCCCGTCTACAGGACATGCTGAAATTCCTGGAGAAATGTCTGCATGAGAAGAAGCTCTACCACTTCTTCATTGGCAATGGGAAGGTACCAGCAGAGCTGGGCTTCCCCATCATATTCCAGAGAGCTGAGCCTCTCAACCTTTTCCGTCCCTTCGTGTTACAGAGGGACGTCTACAGGAAGACGGTGGATACGTTCCACGAGATGCTCAGGAACATGACCGCGCTGATAAATGAGTACACGGTGCACATTCCACTTGTGCAGACCAACGGGATCCACAAGGAATCCTTTTAACCGAAACCAGCAGGAAAACACTCGTTCCTTTAAGCACAAGTCCAGAGGGCAGTTTCTGAAGCCTCCTCGAGACAACGGACTTTGCCAGTTCAGCTTCTCATCTGCAGCTGAACCCATCCTGGGCCACGGTTTCTGCAGTAAGGGAGAGGGGGTGAGGGGAGGGGAGGATAGGGAGAAATTGGAAGACGTGTTATAAAGGTGAGTTTCTGCTCCACTGGTGTGCTCTCTGTGTTTTATGCAGCTAGGAATATATTTTTCTATTGTGCCTCAGTCACGTCACAGTGGTGGTGAGCACAAAATAGGACTAATTTATTCAGATGCCTGCAATGCAAACGGTGGTGGTGGTGGTGGCCAAATACTTCATTTCCTTAGGAAAGGAGGAGGTAAGGGTGGAGGAATCGGAGGCAGGATCTTGGGATGGCAGGGGCCCGTCTGCTCGCAGACAGCAGGAGCTCTGAGATCCACCCAGGGGAAGTGCAGCATCAGAGTCGGCGCTGAGGTGGGGAGGAGGATCGTGCACAAGGTCTGGGCTGGATGGAGATCCTCAAATCAACCACAGCTCTTTAATCAAAAGGTAACTGGAGTTATAAAAAAAAAAAAAAAAGCCATCTCGATAGGACTTGCAGCAGGAGTTTAAATGGCTTGTCCTGTCCTTCCAAAACACCCCTGCACCTTCCCTCTCCCTGGGGAGGATGGAGCAGAGCAGGGTGTGTGTCTTCAGACCACTTCATTCGAGTCTTCCATTTCTTCATGGTAACACGCTAGCAAGCTTTTGGCCATCGTTCCTGGCTGTTTTCCATGGATAAATGGATCTGAACTTCTTTTTTTTTTACCTCAGAGAAAGAAGAAAACCAGCATTATTGGGTTCTGGCATTGTGCTTTATTTGTTTTCCTTACCTTGGGGCAGCAAGGAGGAGAGCAGCCCCGAGACAAAGGACTGCTACAGGTTTTGCTTTCATAAAAGAAGCACTTCTCCAAAATCATGCTGTAACGAAGGCAGTCTCAGCAGCCTGGTAGCAGGAGGGAACAATCAGCCTCCAAATGAGAGAGTGACTCTCCCAGCGTGGTTTTAATGAGGCCAAGGCCAGCAGGATAGCTCTGAGTGAGGAGGAGGGGATGAAAGAGGTGCACGTGTAGCGGGGGTCCACGTAGGGTCTCCTCAATCCTTTAAAGATTGCTGCTGTGATGAAGCTCTGAGGAGCTGCTGCTAGTGGACCGTGATTTGAAATGAAAGAACAGCTTCCGCAGGGTTTCAGGCCAGAGGAGAATCTCCAGGTACGTGCTAAATCCCCAGTGCAGGAACGGAGGTGCCTGAACTCCCTCGGGAAGCAGCGTGTCAGTGCCAGGCCAGCGGGATGCCCAGCCTCGGCCAGGTGGCTTCGCTGGAGGAGAGGGCTCAGTAGCTCCTCAACCTCCTTCCTGTGCTTTGTGCAGGGTCCAAGCCCCGGCCTCAGCACCGACCTGCTCCGTGCTGGTCCCGGAGGCCTGGCCCCCAGTGCTAAGGGGCCTTACACCAGGATTTCCTGCAATGTTTTACCCCAGAGCTCCTCTGAACCCTCTTTACAAGAGGGTGGTTGTCCAGGGTGGTGAGACCCCTCAGGGAGGACATTACCATGACTCCACAGATCCCTTTTTATCAACCCAGTCACATGCTTCAGAAGATTTAATGTTGTATCGCTCCCAGGGACAGCATCCAGCACGAGGCTTGTTATCCAGCCCCTTGATAAGCAAACTCTCCATAGATGTGTCTTCTCCTACTTTTTCCTGGTCGAAACCATTTCACCACCTCCTTGATGTCTGTCCCTCCACCAGTGGGGGATGTTTCATCCACAAAGGCAGAGAAAGCCATGACTCCCCTTTCCACACCTGGTTTATAAGAAAGCACAGGTGGGGACAGGGAAGTCTTTGCTCAAATTGCTGCTGCCCTTGGCTTTTACTGTCCCAGCTGCGGGGTGGTGAAGTGATGTGTCTGAGCAGAAGGTAAAGGGGAGGAAACCAAATGGGAGAGAGGAGGCTGGTGGGTAACACCAGTAGAAAAGACTCTTGGAGATCATCAGTGCTTGGTTCGTCACCCTTGGCCATGAGTGCCTGGGAGGCTGCCAGGGCTGGCAGAGCAAGCAGCCAGGACTAATTGCTACCGCTAACGACTTCTTCTGTAAGCCCCCCCGGCTTTCAATTAGTACAATCAAGCAAAGGCTTCTCAGGTAGGAAGGAGGGCAGGGAGCAATCTCAGGGGACAGGACAAGCAGGTGGTGACAAGCAGGGGTAACAGGGAGGGTGGGTGAAGGCTGGAGCCTGGAGGCCACGTTGGAAGCCGTGTCAGTCATTTGTAAACCTGTTCTCAGCTGCCCAGGTTACACCAACCGGTGCCTGGAGCAGATCCAGCCCAGATCCAGCCCCCAGGTCGGGCTGAAGCAGTTGCGGTCGGAGCTGCTTCTAAATGTGTTCCCAGCCAGAGAGAAATAAAAAAAAAAATTCTCTGCCATTTCCTGTCAAGGGGTCTAAATTTAGACTGTCCAAAGAACAAATTTGTGACCCAGGTCTCTCAGGAAATGACATTCAGGGTTGAAAAATAACTTTTCTATAAGGTTGAGCGAGGGGAGGACGAGGAGAAAAGGCAGTTGAATAGGGTAAGGTAACTCCCCTGTTAAAATGTGAGAACAAAGCTCTGTGATGCCAGTCCTACGGGCTCATAAACATGCCTGAACACGTCTTTGCACGGCTCCCAGCACCGCTGCTCAGACTCAAAGGGAACCTAAACCGATAAGTGGATTGAATCTTTTGTTCTTCATTTTCTGCATTTGCGTGCCTGTTCTCTCTTAAGCCCAAGCTGCCCCTGAAGTGTTCCCATGGGGGTTAGTTGAACCCGAGCTGGAGCTGAACCAAGGAATTTAGGGATTTGATTCCCCTGAAAGCAAATTGCTTGGCTTAATTTTCCTACGTGTCATATGCTCATTTTGCCCTGGGCACCTTTTAAGAGGTCTGTGCTGTACATGGAGGCTGGGGGGGAACCCGCTCCTACCTGTCTGGGGGGAAAAAGAGCTGTGTGATCACAAGCTGTGCTCCTGTAAGCCTCAGGGCAGAGATCTCTGTAAGCCAGTGTATAGACCAGAGGTGTATCCGTGTCCCACCAGAGGAGATGTGGGTACACAGCGTTTCTCTGGGTCAGACCTCTGTGGTGGTACAGAGGAAGCCACGACGTGAAGCACATCATTCCTTGGACTGCCTCGTCTCCCCTGGATTAAATCTTCACCCACCAAGTACTAGCCCCATCAGTAAAAGGCCGCGCTCACATTCCTTAAATAAGGTTTATAAGAGGGTTCAGGTTTATCAGCTGTCAGCCAGAAAAATGGCTTTTTAGTGCCACCCATGTTTAGCTGTGCCTTGGTTGGCATCTGGCTGGGCATTCGTAGGAAGCAGCTTTAAAGGGCGGGGGTGGAAGTGGAGTTTTGTGGCTTAAAGTGAGTAACGTTCTTTTAAAACCAAACAGTGTATGAAACGTGGGTAACAAACGCACAGCATCTCTTTGGTAACGCCTGTATCTCCGTGAGAGATCCTAGGGAAGGGTGAACTCCCTGTCCCAGACCTCTTTCTGGCTTCTCGGTCCTTTTCTTGCCATTTGCTCACCAGGTGAGTGGAACAGATGAACACCCTGTGCCTCCTGCTGGTTTCCAACCACTCCCTCCACCCTCAGCTTGTGGTTTTAATATTTTATTATGGGTTCTGTCAAAGCAATGGAATTAGTGGTGGCTTGATAGCAGCCACTGATCTACAACGTAGCCTCAGGAGGCGTTTGCCTTTAGAAGATGTCTTGGTCTAAGGTTATTATTGTTGCTCAGGTGCTGAACGTCTTCTAAGGGGAGCTGTTGGGAGTTCAACCACAGAATATGGCTTCTCTCTCTCTCCGAGTTGCTCTGTACACAGGTCTTACGTGGGTATAAAGATGTATTTCAGCAAAGAGATACAAAGCTTTATCCAGGATTCAAGCAGCAGGCTTTGGTGCTTGTTCACCAGATGTTTCAAGGCAAAGCCTTTGCCACTTTTCCTCTGTGGTGAAGCAGAGACTTTACCCACCTGTAACAGCTCGGCTGCTGCTCAGTGAGGGCGTAGCTCTCACAGGATCCTACACAGTAAATAGCTTTATTTATTACTTGTCTTTTGTTTAGGATCGGGGGGGTGTGTGTGTAATATGTTAGCTCAGAAGCAAAACTGTTGGATGAAGATACCGGTCTTGGCAACGCAGCTGAGGTGATGGGCAGAAACACCAAAACTCTCCAAACTAAGGTCTTCCTCGATTGACAATGCTGTACTCAAACCGCTGCTTTTAGAGCAGGACACTGTTGAATTTGTACAGAACTTCTCATGCAGCTTTATTTATAATAAAGGAAGTCTTTTACAAACTCTAAAAAAGTGTGAAGACTGTTTTGTTTCTAGTTCCCCTAAAAATATTTGGGAGAGAAGGACGGAGTGGGGATATGGCCGGCGTGATTCCAGCAGTGAGCCCAATAGCAAGAATCCCTGTGATTTCTGACTGCTGTGGAACTTGTTCCAGAATAAGATGCAACGTGAACACAAAGTGGAATAGCTCTTCCAGAATAATGCCAGGGATGTCAGACTTCCCGAGGATATGAATCCACAGGAATTCAAAATAAGTATTCTGGGTTTCTCTGCTCAAAAAACGCCCTTTCCTGGCAAGCCCTAAATATTGCTGGGAGATGTTGCCCTTACTGGCAGAACCAGAAATCTCCTGAATTCCCAGTTCAGCTAGAGAAATCCTCTTTACCTGCTTGTTTGAGAGGTACCCACAGCCAAATTCCAGCAACCACCCAGCACCCCTCAGTCTCCTCCTTAACCCCTTTCCCTGGTTTAAGGGAACGGCACCTCCTTGTTAGCATTCTAATATACTCTGGCTCTGGAAAGAAATCCAAAGTTAGTTATGAATTCGCATAATAAAAACACCACTGGTTCTTCGTCAACACGTCTTGCAGCCCCACAGAATGCCCTGCACACCTTTAATTAATAACTTTCTGTGATCACTGGGGAGGAATCAGCATTGAACAGGTCTGAGGAGCAGCTGGCTTAAGAGTTAGAACCCAAGACTCTGCCAACCAGGAGTGAAAATTCCCCAGGGCCAACCACACACTGCAGTAAATGCAGCTTGTGAGTTCCGTGGCCCAGGATCATCAGCAGTCCTGGCTGTTTCAGTGCAACTTTGTTATTAAAAAACCAAAAAAAACCAATCCAAACCCCCCAAAATAACCCCACCGTGCTTTAAAGCTCATTCTGACAAGCTCAGCAATATTTGCTCCATTGAGCTGCTGATTTCCTGGAATGGTTTTTATTTTCTTTTCCTCATTTACTGCTTCTGTGTTGCTACATAACAGAAGGGGTAATATCAGTATAAAATCCTTTAATTAGCAGATTTTTGGTCCATGCCATGGTCATTATTATCTGCCACAGAGTAGGCAGATGCAGAGACAGGGTGGCCAACCCCAGCCACTAGAGATTGTTTTTGTCCTCCTCCTCTAGCTGTAAAACAGTTTTCCTCTAGGCTTTGATCTGGATTCTTTCTTCAGTGATTCAAATTTTTGTGTTTTCCTTATTTCCAGGCTTTTTTAAAGCCCCAACTCCAATGTGCTGGCTTTCAGCAGCAACCTAGAGCTTGGGCATACAGTTATGGCCACACTGCAGTCCAGAAATGTACCTCCCATGCTTGCAGAAAATATCCTAAAAATGGACAAAAGCTCCTGAGGTAACAACCACTCTCAGCTCAAACCTTAAACGTGTGCTTTGTGGCTGGAGAGTAACATGGATCTCTGTGCCTGGAGATTAACATGGCTCTCTGTGCCTGGCTGGTGTGTACTCACTGTCCCGGGAAGTCTTCAAGCAAAGGGACAGATCATCCCAAGCTTGGCTGAAGAGCACGTGAACTTGAACTGAGCGTAAACCTTTCAGCCTCGTCCTCTCTGTCTCATCAACACGCGATTGCCTTTCCCTTGCAACTCTATTTATAAAAAAAATGGAGCTGCCTTTTATTAGGGATAGTACCCCAGCAGCAGAGTATAGGGTTTGTGCACTGAAAGCCCTGAGGGTGAACCTGGAAATGGTGTGTGTGCCAGCTGTGGTTGATTGATTGCTCTATGTCACATTCCAGGTCTCTCTTACCTCCAACATTCAATTTCTTCTAAAACCAAAACTCCCAAGAGAAACTTCACATCCCCCCCCAAAAGGCTGATTTTTACTTAGATTTAGAAAGTACCCTCTCTATTCCAGCTAGAGGCATCTCTATTCTCAGTTTTTATCACCAATTTAAAATAATCCTCGAGCAGAGAGATGAGTTTGTGGTGGTGTGTACTTTAATTCGACATTTTTTCAGCACGTTGGGAATAGATGGCTGAATGTGGGGAAGTGACACAAAGCAAATCAAGGCTGTCACACGCCAGGAAACCTCCAGCTCTTGGCTTCTGATGCTGGCAGACCTCTGGGAGAGACGAGTGTGATATTAGAATGACTAGCACACAGCAGAGGGACTATCTCTGCTGCCCCACTTGATCACACCTTAAGGACTTGGGCATTTTTGCTTTCAACACCCACATGTTGCTGAAATGCTTTAGATGGCAGGAGCTGACTCAATAATTATGGGGAGAGGTCTTAGGCATTTACAATTTCTCTTTTGGGTCAAGAATATAAGTGACATTTACCTCCTTCTCCTTTATTGTCTAATAAAACTCTTGGTCATGAAAAGCTTCCCGTAAAGTCTCCTTGTAACACTCCAAATAAAGACTTTGCTGGGTTACATCTGTGTCTCTGACCCAGAAACTCACAGAAATCACAGTAACTGTCTATTATTCTGTGTAAGGGCCTTCAATCTGGCCCCGTAAAGTTGCTGTGACGTTGGGCATTGACTGCCACATCATTTGAAAGCTTCAAAATGGCATTTTAAATGCTGGAAATTTGGAAATAGATCAAATAAAGAACACAAGAATGACAGGTATAGTGTTAACTGTGAAACCTTTCAATTTAATGAAGGTTTTCAAACACAGTTCAGAGTTCTTTCACTTTCCGAAAGTTCCCAAATCATTGGAGTTTGCTGAAATCCATCATTACTAACCCCAACCCAGTGAGCGAGGGGTACACACCTCTCTCACACCAGTTCTTTCCAACGGGGGTTGTTTCAGCTGCTTGTACCTTCTAGGAGCTCCCTCAGGTAGACTGTCCTGCCAGCAAGCCCAAGCTGAGTCACATCAGATGAATGCAGCAGCACACATGTCTGCAGCACCTCTCTCCACCGATGAGCTGCTGTACTTCCTACAGCCTCATCCTCCTCCCTCTACACAAGTTTCCCCACCACATTTAAGACTGAAATCAGTGTTACCTCACGTTTGGGAAAACTCAGCTCATGAAAAGCTGGTAAATGCAACTCCAGCCCACACCCCTGGTCCCCCAGCAGTGACAGACTTCACTGGACAGATGATAACACTTGCAAACGCAATAAGCAGCCTTTTCCACAAGCAAAAGAAAAAGATCTCCTTTTATGCACTGCCTGGGTATGCAACTGTTTTACTGGGCAGTTCTTATCAATTTGATGTAAAACAGCCCTATATCTCAAACCCTTCATGGCAATCAGATCCTAATTCTGATGTGTGGCTAAAGTTCTGCAGACCTGAGAGAAATTGTTTATTCCACACAGGAATGCACTTCTGTTTCCCGACTCTGCACAACATTGTTTTGCTACTATGCAAATCAGGGTGATGTTTGTGCTGACACAAATTAGCACTTTTCAAGCATTAAGTCATCCAGAGAGGCAGGCAGGACAGTAAAGCCAGGAGAATAATTCACAGCTAATAATTTATCTAATGACTTTTTACCACTTACGGAATATCCACAAGCAAGGACAGAATCTCCTTTATTTCAAGTAGGCAGAAACGTCTGTGCTATAAAAAAAGGCAAGAGCAGTCTCAGAGGACACGGTGACCTACAGGAAAGCTGAGAGTAATTTGGTCAGATATTACTTGCAGTCAGACTGGGAGCACTGGTCTCAGAATGGGACACTGCTCAGGATTCACCTGTTTCCTGAGCAGGTTTCATCCTCTCTGCTCAACGGTTCTTTGCCCGCAGGTCTAAAAGCCAACTCAGGTCTGTCCCCAAGTGCCACTGGCACAGTATCAGGTACGTGCCCTGCCTTTATCTAGATGGTGTTCATTTGGAAAGCAGATTTTTCAAGGTATTGGTTCAGTGTCTCCAACCAAACATCTGAGCTGCTGTACCCCTTCCAAGTAAAATTCCAGGCAGTCTTGCCTTTTCCTAAAGTGATGGATTCATTATGGCAACATAAACTCAGTTATTTTTAGCCAGTTTCCTATGCAGTCAGTGTATACATGCACAGGGTGAGGGGGAAGAGAAAATGATCTGTCCCTTCATCTCCTGCCAAGTAACTTTTGAATCCATCAAACAACTTTATCCAAATTTGACAGGTCTGTAGAGAGCTCAGAAATACTCACCTGCAATAAGTTTTAGGCAAGGAGGCAGGTGGGTGGAGGACAGAGACTTATAATGCTAAAAGTGCCCAGAAGACCTTTTACATGTCCCCCGTGCAGTAGCAGGCAGTTGGTACCCATGCAATCCTAGACCTGAAGAAATAAGCTGGAGGAAACAGGGTTGAGTTCCTTCTGCTGCTCCCAAAATGATCTGCAAAGCTTTGCAGCACAGCCTTGAGAGAGAAGGACAGACAGATATTACTGTCAGTCACATCTATGGGACAAGCCTAGTCCTGAAACAGAAATCTGAACCAGCCTGTGCTGTGGATCAATTAATGTTACAGTGTTCTTCAAAAGAAACTTCACTTTCTAGTTATGTTACATTTAGGGGTATCACCTTGGACTCCTCAGCTACCAGAAGCAAAATATCTGGCTCCAGAGGCTTGAGGGACTCTATAGAGCAAAGCTTTTCCGTCACTGCTTGCAGAGGTGCTGCCTTTGAATAAAGGCACTGAGTTTTTTAACTAGTTATGAGTCTGTCTGGCTAAAACCAGAGCTTATCCAAAGTGTTAGAGAAAAAAAAAAAAAAGAATCAGCAATTTCTGTCTAGGTGGGTATCTTTAGCTTTATCGATCTGCTCTGGGGTGGAAGTGCAGGAGATGCTGAGGTGAAACACTGAAATACAGCCCTCACTGTTCAGGCATTTGAGTGCTTCTAAAATGTCTGACTGTGGCACTGTTTTAAAAATTGTGCTGCACAAGAAGATTAAAACCCCAATGAAGTCCTTAAAAGTGTCTTAGGCACTCTGCAGGAAAAGGAGTCGATTTTAGGTGTGAAACAATCTTCAAATCCACCGACAGACATTAACAGTCTCAACTCAGAAAAGACTTAATCATGTGTAAGGAGCCAAGATTAAATTTCTGTCTGTATTGTGCTGCTTTCCCAAAGTACCACAACATTCATAATGCCATCAGAAATCCAATTAGGTTCTTTTCTGCAGACAATCTAACACTGAGGATGCAGCACGGTGCAATACAGGCCCCGCGGGCAGAGCAAACCACACTGTCCACAGCCTGACTCACCCCTCAATTCTTCCTCCCCGGGCGCAGCGAGGTAGGAATTCATTGTTCGGCTCCTAACCTTCAGCCTTGCTCTCTGCTGGAAATCAAACAGCACAGAGGGATTGCCCAAATCCACAGGGAGATAGTACTTATCTTCCTAACGTGTTCGAGGTCTCATCCCTGCCAGCTTGCACCAGGCAAGGCAGGGCAGCCCTGGATGCAGAAGCAATGGGCAGCAGCTCTGCCTGGCCCCCATCACAGGAGTGGTCCCACAGGACAGAGGTGTTCCACACTGTCAGCACGATATTCCTGCTGGCTCACTCCACCTTCAGGGTTATCACATCATGTCAGTATGATGAAGATCCCATATGCAAAGCTACAGAAGAGCCCCTTGGGTCCCTCACCACAAAGAAAGACATTGAGGGGCTGGAGCGGGTCCAGAGAAGGGCAACGGAGCTGGGGAGGGGTCTGGAGAATAAGTCTGGTGAGGACAGGCTGAGGGAGCTGGGGGGGTTCAGCCTGGAGAAAAGGAGGCTGAGGGGAGACCTTCTCGCTCTCTTCAACTCCCTGAAAGCAGGGTATAGCCAGGGGGATTGGTCTCTTTTCCCAAGTCACAAGTGATGGTTGGACAAGAGGAAACAGCCTCAAGTTGCACCAGGGGAGGTTCAGATTGGAGACTGGGAACAATTTTTACACGGGAAGGGTTCTTAAGCCTTGGAATGGGCTGCCCAGGGAAGTGGTTGAGGCCCCATCCCTGGAAGGATTTAAAAGCCGGGTTGCCATAGTGCTTAGAGACATGGTTTAGTGCCATTTTTTTATCAGAGTTAGGTTGATGGTTGGACTAGATGATCTGAAAGGTTTCTTAAAACCTAGACAATTCTATGACTCTAAGAGCAAGGCTTGTCCACATGCAGGTTCCTACCAATGGCCCCACACTGACTGTCTCCTGCCAGAGCCACACCTGACACAGCTTTGGAGGTGAAGAGTTTGATCCAGAGCAGAGATGCACCAGCACAACACAGCCAGGCTAATTAAAGCACATGAAAAGGAACTGAGAGGCACCAAGCCTGTGGGTTTGAAGGCATGGGTTATATCAGAGCTGTCTGCCCCCAAGGAGAAACAGCTGATTAATCACCCTGCCTCAGCTATTACAAGTCCTCTGACTCTGCTTCCAAGCCTAAACAGGCACAGAAAAGAACAGTGTGAGGAATGTAGAGGAAAAAAAAAAACCAGTCACACTCTGAGTTGGGGATTGGCCCAGAGTGCATTCCTGTTGAGAGCTTCCTCTGAGGGTGGCTTGAGTGACAGGAGGAAAGGCACAAAAGCATCCTTTGGGGGAACTGGAATGTATGCAGAGAGCTGCAGGAAGGACAGTATTTAGCCAAAATGTCAAACTGTTGGTCCTCACTGATTCTTCAGGTGGTCTGAAAGTGACAGCTTTTTTCTCCTTTTCCCCCAACCCTCCTATGCCTTTGCTGTGCAGCCACACAGGTGACTCATGCGAATGGTTCACAGCTTACAGGAAACACCGCCTTCTCCCTGCTCAGTGCCCCTTTTCTTAGCTCCATTTTCCCTGGAGAGATGGCTTTTTCCATCAGCTTTGCCAACAACAGTGATTCCAAGATGCAAACCTGCAGCACGTGCTGTAATTCTCCCCGACTGCCCCCTGCACACCAGGAGATGGCTGGGAACAGCAGTCGGCACATCGGTCCCGTAATTCTGCTTTCCTCGTGGCCTCGGATACAGCATCCCTGCACACTGCTAAACAGCTGTCACACTCCACCCCACACACAGCAGCATCTCACTGACAAATTTTAAAATTCCCATTTTAACACATCAGCAAAGCACTTTAGGAGGGAAATATCCTAACAACATTAGCATTACTAATTTACTCGTGTAAATCGACAACTGCCATCCCTGTTGGCTCTGGAGCAGCAGTAGAAAAGACTGCTTCCATCTTACAGAAATTGGGGATTGTTTAATAAAATTGCATCAGATCTCATGACTGTAAAAAGACTGCATTTTCATCAGCCATTCCCAAGTAAAACCAATGTCCAAGGAACAGAACGGTGAAATAATCAGGCTACTAGCAGAGAAAGGAGACAGGGTAAGAAAACAGCCAGTTCTCAAACCTTGGTCATGCAGGGGAACGTTACAGGTGCAATGACAGTGTAAAACCAGGGAGAGCAGGCCCAGGAGATGTAACGCTGTGCCAACACCATGTGCCCAGCACATGCACTCATGCACAGCCAGGTACCTCTGATGAGCACGCAGATGGCTGTTAAATGAAACACGGAGGCAGCTGACATTAAGCAAAACATGGCAAGGAGCCGAGATTGCTTTTTCTCTCCCTTTTTAATTGATTAGAAAAAGCAACAAGGCCAAAGGCACCTGTCTCGACTTCACACAAGTGTTTCAGGTGTCCCTAGTGTGTGACATATGAGACTTTTCAAACCAGTATCTCCAGTTACTACCACTTCCAGCACACGAACCACAGATCTTTCTAACACCTCCATGGACAGACTCTTCTCAACGATTTCCTCAAGGAAGGGCCCTCTATCAAAGTCACAGTCCCATTCACCTAAGTTTCCACCCAGCTAATCCTGAATTCAGCAAACCTTCCCAGATCTGACAGCCTGGGATCCTCATTCCTCCCTCCTTCTTGGCTGCCTTCTACCTCGCTCTTAGTGTCAATAATAAGGGATGCCAAAATGATAATGAAGAACAAGAGGCTGGATCACATCTTGCATGATGGTACCAACAACTGCCTTAAGGACATCAGTAGAGATACAGGGACATGCTACAAATGCAGGACAGAACGAGACCCAATACACCTTGCTAATCTGAAGTATTCTCCTAAACTCGCTACTTTTATAAGACAGCCTCCGTCCTTTTTTGTCTGACACCAAGCTTTATTTTTTTCCCTCTAACCTGTGCTGAGAGCAGTTATATTTGGTGGCACAACAGGGAACGCAAAAAAAAATTAATAAAATATTCACCATTGTTTTTGAAATCAATAGCAACAACAACTTTCAAGGGCAAAACATGGAGCAGAAGGTAAGTACAGTACTTGCTGTACAGTGGGATCCATAGAAGATTTTAAGAGAGCTCTGACCAAAGGGCAGAGTTGTTCATCTGCTTGATCCTTTAATTATTAACTTCCATCTTTTTCCTCTGTTGATAACACTGAGGATACATGTTTTCTTTTCTTGGCATCTTTAAACTAATAAGATATATCCTTTACACCCATCCACCCTGAAAGGAGAGAGCCAGTCCATTCCCAGTAACTTTTCCTTTCCTTTGAAGAGTAGGCCAGAGCCTTTGCATATTCATTACCACATCAAGAACACTTTGCCTGAGGCCTGCATTTCTTGGTGCGCTGTAATGAGTTCAGGACCCCAGCTGTCTGCCTGGGGATTTAGAACACTGATATTTAATACTAAATTATAAGGCAGAATATTTCATTTTACTTTTTTTTTGCTGAAGTAGCATATTTTTAATGGTAGACTCTACAGCCACTAAATAAAGATGGGGAGAGCACATCTTTGGGTTCAGACAACACAGTCTCTGAGTTACCATGGTCAGTTTTTGGGTGACAGTCTCTGCTCTTAACCCATTACTGGATCTCCCTAATGTCACATCTCCCACTAACATCCAATAATACACGGAAGCAAACTGCAACATACTCCTAGCATGTTTAGAGAAGCCAACTTACAGCCTACTATTCTAACAGCTTTAACAAGCCCTACACAACAGCTAATGAAATCAAAACATTCTGCAATTAATCCTTGGAAGTTTGCGACTGAGATCCTACCAACACCGTTTCAGGCACAGTGGCTTCCTCAGGCTCAAACCCTGCTTTCATCTAATGAAACAGCCTCGATCCATGTTCTGAGAACACACCTCACAGCTTTGTGCTTCCTCTGGGTTCTCCAATGACAATCTACAAAACATGCCCAGCATCAGATCTGGACCGGGAATTTTTTTTAAAGAACATCAGCGTTCTGGAAGAAATGGCAGAGTAATCAGTAATTCTCTAAATAGTGCCAGATGTGTTTAAAAGCCACAAAGATAAACAAGAGAGGAAAACAGTTTGAATTAAAGCTAGTAAGAGCATAAACAATCCTCTCCAATAGCCACAAGCTGACAGACCAAGATCCTGCTAATTCTTTTTCCTCATCAAACCTGTCTTTCATGTCTGCTTTCCTACCTGAAGGTACACAAGCACACACCCCCTCAGAGTTAGTGTGCTGGGGTAGAACCCATCAAAGGTGAAAAAAGATTAGTCCAGTTTTCCTCCAGAAAAGCTCCAAAGATTCAGTGCCTTAACTACCAGGAAAACCATGAATCACCATCTTCTGCTACGCTGCCTTACCTCATTGCCATGGGAGACTGATAGGAATGGTCTTGTGTATCTGATGACAGCTGCCTCAGCACCACAGGAACCACAGCCCTGCTCTGCCTTATTTCTTTCTGCATGCTTATTTCCTGGAACTATGGCCAGTTTGGGTTCTTAGTGGCCTGTCAGAGAGAGACATACACAGCTGAGCAACATCAGAATGGGCCATAGTTCTTTTAGTCCCCTATGTGGGGAAAAAACCCCACTTTTGATTCAAATAACCTTGTCCCCACTCTGCTCTATTAGCATACAGGACAGTTTTAAAACACTTTCAACTGCAAAGCTCTATTCCAGGAGGCAAATGGCAGAATCAGAACTTATTAATTCCTTCACCAGGAGCAAGACACCACCAGTATGTAATGCTCTGACTGAACTTCTACTTCAGCTCTCTTATTTCATCTACACTCAACAATGCTTTGAGTTCTGGAGCAGAATAGAAAATAAATGTCCTTCTGCTCAGGGTATGGTTTCTGTCAGCTTTTCTCCCTACTCCAGCCTTTAGGATAATTGAAGTTAAGATTTAGAACAAACACCACTCTACTTCAGAAGGGCAGAGAAGGATTATAACCACACACTTCATTAGCAAATCTAGCTCAAACTGGAAGCCATTACTAGATGGTCCCTGCAAACAGGCCTTCAGCAGGGATAAGTGGGTAGGCTGTCAAATTTGGTGGTGTCCAAAGAAGAGGACAGTTTGTACTAGATTACTGCATCTTAACTTCAGAGACCATACTATCTTTTTTATTTTTTACAGTGTCTCGCTTCTCTCTGCACAACCAGTCTCCAGTGACTCACAGCTGCCTGGAAAGAGGAAGCAAAAACTGTGTCTAAAGACAATACTGTTTCCTTTTTATTTATTTTTCAAGACACCATTATTACAATTTTTAAGTAAAGAAGGTCAGTTCAGGAACTGCCCAACAGCAAAGTCTGCAAAGAGGCCACAGATAATAGAACATCACCTCTGATTAAAGCCAACATTTTCCTTCACTCCATACACGTGCCCAGCAATGTCTTTCCATCTCCTGCCTGAACCCAGCACATCCTCTTTTGGACAGTAAGGAGTGGAGTTCAAAGGTTTCTCAGCCTTTTCAGCACAGATTTATTCCCCATTATGAAATGCAACCACAGAAGAGCCCATGCCAAATTACACTAGATCCCCACAGCTCACACTGAAAAGAAGCACTGACACTTCAGAAGGCAAGCGTGTGCCTACTGGCACCTCAGAGCCCATAATCACATGCCTCAAGGCTGTTCTTCAAGTAGAGCTGGAGGTAATCTTTGAATATCTGTGGGTCAGTCATTGTAGCCTTGACAGCAGGGTCCTCCTTCATGGCCTCCATCCAGCGCTGGAGCTTTGGGGTGTGACTCAGAGAACTACAAGAAAAGGAAAGAGACCGAGTAATGCAAATGGGAAACTTGGAGGGAATCAAGGAAGAAAAACAGCTTGAGCAGTTCTATTTTACTTCTTGGTTTGGTTTCTCCCTCCCAGTACAGCGTGCAGCTCAGAGCAGGTGATGGAAATACATATCAGGTCATAGAAGACCGATTAGCATTTGGAAAGTGAAAGAATTCCTACAGAGGTTGCGCACTCTGGAAAGCGGAGCAAAAACACAAATAAGCACTTATTGTGCAAGAGATCAGCATGTTTTTGCTTACGTTATCCCCACTGCAAAAAACACAGCTCTCATTTATCTGCTCTGAGTAGAGGGCAGAGGCTTGTGCACCACTGCCTCCCTCTGGAATGCTCTGTCAATGGTGATTCTTGAAACAAATGCTGTGTGCAATGGTTGAGTCCTCCACAACGCATAAGCTTCTTCTCTCCCCTCTCTTGCATAGGCCTCCACACCTCCATCCCCTTCAAATAAAAACCATTTTCATCTATGATGTAAGGGATGGAGAGAAAGTCCTGTATTTTGACCACTTCTTCCAGATCTGTCAAAATTATTTAGTAGTAAAGCAGAGTTGGTGAGAGCAAGCCTGTTTACAGAACATCCCTGACCAACTCTCTCTTTTGAGAAGACCCTTCCTCCAAACTGTGCCACAACACAAGCTTTCTTCAGCAGCACCCAGGAGCGGCCCATTGCTGCAGAGTGTATGCAAAGAATATTTATGCTGAGGTGCTTCAGTAGGCACTAGAAGCCAGGCCAGATACTCACTCCTTCAGCTGAAATGATTCCAGACGTTCAAACCACGGCCAGATCATGTAGTCGAACATGGAGACTGAGTCCCCACCATAAAACAGAGTGTTGCGTTTGGACAGAATCTGTGAGGGGCAAGAGATGACAATTGCCTTCAGAAGCAAATTATTGCAGTAGGACACTACAGTAACAAAATGTTCCCCCCTTGTTGTGGAACGTAGGCATACTGAAGGGATCAGACAGCAAATAACGCAGATACAGCATGTTTCTGCTGTACATTGAATAGCTGGGGAGTCAGAGCTAGTCAATAAAGTAGCTGTAGTATCAAGCTTAACTCTTTCATACACTGTCAGTCCAGCTCTTCTCCACTACCACAAAATGTGAAACACCAGTGAGCTGCAGCTTGTGCACAAACAAAAAGGAATTTAACTCTCAGAACCTATCAGTTTGTGATTTCTTACTTGTCAAAAAGCACTAATGGCACAGACTAATCAAACCTAGCAATGCATTTTTTGTGCAATAAATCCAGCTAAATTTAACATGCTGGTAAACTATAACACCATTTTAGCATTGACTCTTTACCCTGGCACTTGAGGCCAAGTGCCAGGGTAAAGAAAGCATTTCTAAGACTACACCAAGGACTGGATTTGATTCCAGGTGCAAAGGGAACAGGAAGCAAGTGTAACATCCACATACACCAGAAAGAGATCCCTCCAGCTCAGCACCGAAAGCAGGGCCACAAAGAACACAGCAAGTTCTCCTCTTACATTTATGTTTCTGGTACATTTCAAGTGCCATGGTCATCCAAGTTTAACATGCTTTAATGTACTTCGGCATTTGAAATATGGAACTCAAGAGACCTTACAAATCTTTGTCTTCAAATCTGGACACCCAACAAATTTGGACAACACTCCTATGGCATTTACTCCCTGTCTCCTAACCCTCATGATCTAGTAGAAATTTTAAAGCAGTCCTTCAGGAAGCATCAAGCTGGCTGGATTACCAGGTGTCTGGCAGAACATAACCTGGCAATTGGAGAGTCCCAGCCAGAGATGTGAACACAGCTCCCTCTGCCGGGTAGCAGCACACCAAATCCAGCAGTGCTTCCAAGAGCTTCCTTCTTGAATATCTCCTGCAATATCTCTGAGTATCTCCTAAGGTTTGCATTACTCTGTTCCTCCCATCCTCAGCTGACCTTCAGCTGCTCCTGCAAAATCCTTCAGGGTATAGTAAAAATAGAGACGCTGAAGGAGCAGCAAGTAGTTCACAGCATTAATAAAGTAGGAGGAAGGTTAATACTTCCTTAATGTTTAATAGATTTGCATTTCAGGGAAGCGAAACACATGTGGCTTCCCCCAAGAACTCATCTGTCAGCTGCGCTACTCCAGCATCAGCCTGATCAGACAGACAAGACTACTCCAAAAACCATTTGGCAAGTCAAAGCGGATGGGGAAGCAGAATGCACAGGACTGTCAGGACAATTAGGAATGTACTAGAAAGCTATTGGTAGCTTTGCACCAGAAGAGAAACACTACAGAGGAATGCTTCTCCATTGAGCCGCAGAAACGTTAGTTGTGGCTGCTAAAAACACAGAAGGAATGGGTTCATGGTGAAGGCAAGTCTGAGAGCCATTCAGAGCAGCCAAGAATCACTACTGACGATAAATCAGGACTGTGAAGTTGCCAATACAGCAAAGGTAGCTGATGCTTCCTGGACCTCTGCTGAAGTTGCATTACACCACTGTAGCAGAACACAGCCCAGGGCTGGATTTCCACAAGGCACAAATTACATTAGAATCATAGAACGGTTAGAGTTGGAAAGGACCTTAAAGATCATCGAGTTCCAACCCCCCTGCCCTGGGCAGGGACACCTCCCACCAGACCAGGTTGCTCAAAGCTCCATCCAGCCTTGTCTCGAACACTTCCAGGGATGGGGCATCCACAGCTTCTCTGGGCAACTTGTTCCAGTGTCTCACCACTCTCACAGTAAAGAATTTATTCCTAATACCTAATCTAAATTTACCCTCTTTCAGTTTAAAACTGTCACCCATCATCCTATCATTTCACTCCTTGATAAAAAGTCCCTCCCCATTTTTCCTGTAGACCCCCTTTCAGTACTGAAGGCGGCAATAAGGGTTCCCCAGAGCCTTCTCTTCTCCAGGCTGAACAACCCCAACTCTCTCAGCCTGTCTTCATAGGAGAGGTTCTCCAACCCTCTGATCATCTTTGTGGCCCTCCTCTCAACCTGCTCAACAGGTCCATGTCCTTCTTACATTGGGGGCTCCAGAGCTGGACACAGTACTCCAGTTGGCATCTCACCAGAGCAGAGTAGAGCAGCAAAATCACCTCCCTGGACCTGCTGGCCACACTTCTTTTGATGCAGCTGAAGATGTGGTTGGCTTTCTGGACTTATGAGCACACACTGCTGGCTCACGTTGAGCTTCTCATCAACCAGCACCACCAAGTCCTTCTCCTCGGGGCTGCTCTCAGTCTGTTTGCTACCCAGCCTGTATTTGTGCATGGGATTGTCCAAGACTATGTGCAGGACCTTGCACTCAGCCTGGTTGAACTTCATGAGGTTTGCACAGGACCACCTCTCAAGCCTGCCCAGGTCCCTCTGGATGGCATCCCTTTCCTCCAGCGTGTTGACTGCGCCACACAGCTTGGTGGTGTTGGCAAATTTGCTGAGGGTGCACTCTATCCCACTGTCTGTGTCTCCAACAAAGATGTTAAACAGCACTGGTACCAGTACTGACCCGAGGATCACCACTCATCACTGGTCTCACCTTGGACATTGAGCCTCTGACTGCAACTCTTTGAGTGCGACCATCCAGCCAGTTCCTTATCCACTAAGTGGTCCATCCATCAAATCCATGCGTCTCCAATTTAGAGACAAGGATGTTGTCCTAGTTGTCCAGTGCCAAATGCTTTGTACAAGACCAGGTAGATGATGTCAACTGCTCCTCCCTTATCCACCAACCCTGTAACCCCATTGTAGAAGGCCACCAAATTCAGACATGATTTGCCCTTAGTGAAGCCATGTTGGCTGTCACTGATCTGCTCCTTATTTTCCATGTGCCTTAGCATAGTTTCCAGGAGGATCTGCGCCATGATCTTGTCAGGCTTAGAAGTGAGACTCACTGGCCTGTAGTTCCCTGGGTCTTCCTTTTTTTCCCTTTATAAAAATGGAGGTTATGTTTTCCCTTTTCTGGTCAGCAGAAACTTCACCAGGCTTCTCAAATGTGATAGATAGGGGCTTGGCAACTTCATTAACCAGTTCCCTCAGGACCCACGGATGTATCTCATTGGGCCCCGTGGACTTGTGCACCTTCAGGTTCCTTAGATGGGTCTCAAACCTGATCATCTTCTACAGTGGGTGTTTCCTCATTCTCCTAGTCCCTGCCTTTACCTTCTGTGACTTGGGCAGTGTAGTTAGAGCCCTTGCCCGTGAAGACCGAGGCAAAAGAGTTATTGAGTACCTCAGCCTTGACCATGCTCTGGGTGACCAGGTCTCCTGTTTCCTTCCAGAGAGGGACCACATTTTCGCTAGTCTTCCTTTTGTCACCAACACACCCATAGAAGCTTTTCTTGTTTTCCCACCCTTGAACAAATTCTGTTCCCACCCCCTTTGAACAAAAAGGAGTTTACTTCATCACCAGAGTATCTGCACTGATTTCAGCTGAGCTACAGCACAAATGCTTTTCAGCAGCTCAGACTCCTCAACCCTTGCTCTTAGAACATGCTGCAAGGTCTCTTTACATTTAAAGCACAAAAAAGATTTCTAAGATAACAGCAATCAGCTAGAATTAAAAAAAAACCTCTGTAAGTCCACAGCCTTCATCATACAGATGAAGTTTTTTAGCTACTTGAATTTACTCTAATGATGCTGTTGTGCATCCTAGGCTGGGGTGAGTAAAGATTGTTCGTTACTGTTACTACCAACTAAACAAGAAGAGATCTAGTTCCAAAGGCCAAAGCACAAAAGAAAAAAGCGATCATACAATGACTGGCGACGTGGTCATTATCATGAAATACTCTTACCTCTTCAAGTTTGCCAAACTTTTCAGCAATCTCTGCTTTCAGCGCCGTGACGTCCTGTCCATCTTTGACTGACACAAAATACTTGAAAACCATGGGTGTTATCTGTACAAAGGAAAGAATAAAGTTTTAATGCTTCTATTACAATAATACAACTCACTCAGAACTTAAGATGTTAAGATACTAGATGCAAGCTAAATCTTTAAGATTTAAAGAGTTAAATAAAGTTCATTACTAAAAATTTTTTATACTTTATAAAAGGTAAGCAAAGGCTTCAAGGAAGAATGAATGCAAATACTAATCAATTTTAGTCTTGTAATAAAAGGGGAATAATGAAAAGAAGGGCATGGTTCCCATTTTTACACACTACCAGAAGAGTAGCTAAAAAAGTAGAAAGGTGTAGAGCGGTGCTCTTTGCCCAGTTACACATTCCTGAAATCCAAATGCACTTTAATTATCATAATTTAAAGTACTTTAAGAAAGAGAGACATGCAGAGACACGCAGCCCAGGATACGCAGGCTTCTACAAACCTGTGCATTTTCTAATTTGGTAATTGCCAGCAAAATCAGCATACAGTACCAGGAAGTTGCCCCGTTGCCAAGCCTAACTACATTATATTCTTAAAAGCTCATAGATGAACATTTTTCTAAGATCATGTCATTCATACAACCAATGTTCAGCATACGTTTCATTTCTTGTAACATGCTTCCCCGCAGCCCTCTTCCCATCACACCTGTTCAGAAAGGTTTGTTGTAAACTGAGAGCGGGCCTGAGGGGTCAGGGACAGGCTGAGAGACTTGGGGTTGTTCAGAACTGCAGCTTTTGGCACCAGAGTAAAGTAAGAAACACAATCCCACTCTGATCACGCAGTACCTTTGAGAAGTGTTCCAAGAGCATCTTCTGAAAGGCTCGCTCATATGGGTCTGAAGGCATCAGCTTCTTCCCTGGAAATGCTTCATCCAAATATTCGCAAGTAATTGGAGACTCATAGATCAGCTGGCCCTTGCTGGTCTCCAGAACAGGAACCAGCCCAAAAGGGTTCTTCTCAAAGAACCAGTCAGGTTTGTTCTTCAGATTGATGTTGATTACTTCATGGCTAAAAGAGCGAAAGAAACAAGACCCAAAGAGGCTCAGTTCTGCTACAGTCCACTCCATACCACGGTGAAATGCAGTCATTGCACCACAAAAGCTACAGCACTCGAGAGGCTGAATCCTCGTTCCTCTGCTCTCCTGAGCCTTCCCTGAAGCCCTCTGCAGAACCAAGCATTTGGCACATAGAAATACTGCCAGGGAGCACTTCCCTTTGCTGGAGAAAGTCAGCACTGACTTACACTGAGTTGTTTGTTAAACTAATAAAAGGCAAATGAACAGTTTGCAAGCACACAGAGGCAGCCCTTAGTCATACTAAAAGCAAAGGTCAAGCTCAGAATGCAGCATACTTATCACATGCAGATTAAGGAACATTCTAAGAAAGAGGCACTTGATTGCAAATAAGCCACATTCCAATTAAGAAATATGGCTGAACTTTATTCTGACCTTACACCGAAGAGCAAATCAGGAGAACATCCTATCTACTTATCTTCCCCACCTATGGCCTCACATAGAACCAGGTGTGCGGGGCAGAGGCAAAATAGATTTTGATAGAAAAGACACAGGAGAAATGTGTCTATGTTATATTAACATAGCATGTTATATGCTGTGCTGTATGTGTGGCCCCCAGAAAATTCCTAGTAAGCCCAAAAGTCTGCTAAACGTAGCTGAACCTTCAAAAACAACTGAAAGGTTACCAGAAGGCACCTACTGTGTCTAAGTAGCAATAATACCCCTCCAAAATCATGATACTAAAACAAACCTCCCAGCTCAAAAAATCAGACCAAAGACGCTAAATAAAAACAAAATTAAACTGACCTGGAAGTTTTAATGCCCCCACTCTTTGGAAAAAAGACCCAAGAAAATAACAAAACAAACCAACCCAGCTCTTATCTTGCTTTCAAAAGAACTGAGTGGGAAGCATTCGCTATGCTGATATTGACTCCCATCCCAGTGCTTGCGGGGGCAGGCTGGGACTTGGTGGGAATCCAAAGGTGAAAAAAACCCTGTTACTTTGATGCTGCAAACTGAGGGAAGCATTAGTGCCCATTGAAAAACACTGAAAAAACGTGGCTGTCCTGAAAAAGAAACAAAAGCACTGAATTCCCATTAACTTACTACAGCACATGAATGAGAGGACAGTTTAAGAACGCAGTACATTTCCGCTTTTTAAAACAAAAAAAGGTCACTCACCCCCTATTGTGTTTGGCAAGCAGTAACATAACAGAAACACTTAATATTCATATCTCCCAGAATTTTTGCTGCAGCTTATATCAAGACCAAACAACAACATATATTAAGGCTCTACTCACATTTACCCAGCCCCAGCTCAAATGCTGTTACTGCAAATATTCAGGATGACAGGTGAAACACACACACACAAAAAAAATCAGCTTGGGGTTTTTCCCTACGGATTTACTCTGGGCCTTTTACATAATTGAATTCATACACAGCCTCTGTATTTCCAGTGACAGCAAGATACCACTCCCCCCAAAAAAGCCCTAAGAAATTCCAGCTTTATGGCAAAATCACCCACAGGGACCCCTTTCCGTTCATTTTTTTTCAGGGATGTTTAACAGAGAGCCGTTTAGGATGCCGAGGGGGAAGGGAAGCTCGAACCGCCCCCTTTGCCAGCCTTGATGGCCCGTCGCGGGGTGCAGCGGGGCCGGGCGGCCGGGGAGCCACCACACCGGCCCGGGGAGCCACCACACCGGCCCGGGGAGCCACCACACCGGCCCGGGGAGAAGGCCTCATCTGATGCCCTTGGCGCGGAGGACGAGGCGCGTCCTCTGGGCGAAGGGGCAGAACCTCATGCTGTAGAGCCGGATCACCCCCTCGGGCACCGGCCCCGGGGCCGCGCTGCCTGAGGAGAGAGAAGAGAACCGGCCCCAACGTTACCGCCATTACTCGCCTCACGCACAGCCCCACTCGCCCCCTCCACAAAACGGAGGCCCTCACAGGCCGAGCCCAACTCTTACCCTTGCCCAGGCTGCGAGAGTGATCGCCCGCCATCGCGCTGTGCTGTGCTCGGTTGTGCCGGGCCTGGCCGTGCCTCACCGCCGGCCCCGCCCGCCGGGAGCAGCCCTGAGGAGGGCGGGAACCGCCGGCCCCTCAGCGGGGCTCCAGCCGCTCCCCGGGTGGGCGGGCTGGCAGCCAGCCGGGGGTCAGGGCCTGTGTGCCTGCCGGCCGGCCTCCCTCCCTGCCCCGGGGGCTGCCGGCACCCTGCCTCGGGTGGCTGGTAGCCAGGGAGCAGGGAAAGCTGGGGTGTGGGTGGGAGGAATGTAGGGTGTCGCTGTCCCCTCCTCGAGGCGACCCGGGATGCTGGGAAAGGCAGCACTTACTGCTCGTTTCTTTATAACCGCAGTGTAACCCACCCCTGCTGCACTTCCATTTAAATGGGAAACCTACGGCAAAACTCCAGCCCATGTGCTTGTTTTTTGGTTTGTTTTTTTTTTTCCAAGTGGCTCCTCCAGCAGCTGGTGAAGCACCAGGCCTCCCTCCGGCTCCTCCTGGACCGGGCCGCCTGGGCCAGGCCTTCTCCAGCTGCACCTACTGCCCTTGAAAACCCTATCCAGTCCTTGAAGATAGCAAGGAGGGTTTCTATTCTATTTCTATTCTGCTTCACCATGAAAACCCAAGGGAAGCAAATGTAGGATCCTGCACCTGGGGG
>JAHREE010000098.1:5335574-5394858 GCA_033628505.1 Tringa tobata
TCATCATCCTTGTAGCCCTCTGCTGTACCCTCTCCATCAGTTCCCTGTCCTGCTTGAACTGGGGAGCCGACAACTAGACCCAGTGCTCCAGATGGGGCCTCACCAGGGCAGAGCAGAGGGGGAGGATGATCTCCCTCAACCTGCTGGTCACACTCTTCCTGATGCCCCCCAGGATGCCATTGGCCTTCTCGGCCACAAGGGCACATTGCTGGCTCATGGTTATCCTGTTTTCCATCAGGACCCCCAGGTCTTTCTCCTCAGAGGTATTGAGATTAAATTTGTTCTTTACCTTTAATCCACAGTTTTGTGGCTGTTCCTGCATCACCTCACACACCATTGTTGCTCCACGGTGCTGCGGGTGCAGAACAGTATTGCAAAACCGCACACTGCTGCTGTACAGACAAATAACAAACCAATGCAAGCAAGAACATCACTATAAGTAGCATTTATCCCTTTAGAAAAGGGAAAGGGAGATGTTATGTTAATTCCACTTCTAAAATACTTGGAAATCCTTGCTGTGTTACCATGCTAAAAGCCGTAAGTGTATACAGAGAGATCATAATTGAACTTTCTCTTTTTTACCATGGCCAACTTTTCCTCAGCTCTCTTTGACATTTCATAGAATCATTCAGGTTGGAAAAGACCCTTGGGATCATCAAGTCCAACCATCTACTCTACAAAGTTCTCCCCTACACCATATCCCCCAACACCATATCTAAATTACTCCAACTCATCCAAGGACGGTGACTCAACCACCTCCCTTGGGAGCCTTTTCTATTGTCTGACCACTCTTTCTGTGAAGATTTTTTTCTTAATGTCCAGTCTAAACCCACTCTGTTGCAGCTTGAATCTGTTCCCTCTTGTCCTATCACTAATTACCTGTGTGAAGAGACCAGCACCAACCTCTCTACAATGCCCCTTCAAGCAGTTGTAGGGAATACACATAGGCACTGCCTTACACAGCCTGAAAAAAATACTGCCCCAGGCGCAGCCCTTTGTGCGAGCAATAACAAGAGGAGTGATGGGAGACCAGATACAGCTGTCTCACTAAGCCACAGGCAAAGTCCCACAGGAAGGGCCCGCAGTGGCTCCCTCAGGCCTGACTCACTTCTACCCCTAACAAACCTGCCTGTTTTGTAGACACAGCGGCAGCGGCGACTGCCCGGGTTCAAGGCCGTAGATATCAGTGCCTCACCAGCAGCATTACCCCATTACCCACAGCTCTGCAGCTGGATACACTACGCTCCTTATCGCTTTGCGCTCCCCTCCCGCTCAGGAAGGGAGCCCGCCATACTCCCAGCGCTTGGCCTGCTGGTCCTTTAAATAATTGCCCGTGGTTGGTTGGCGTCCGGACCAATCAGCTGTCTGCTTTAAATCTGGCGGGAGGGCTGGTGCCAGCTAATAGCAGAAGCCGTTCTTGCTCCTAAGCGACGGGTGTCAACGGGCCGGCGCTGAGGGGATGGAGGCGGCCGCTGAGGAGATTCGCGCCGAGGGCCAGGGGGGCCGCCGCTCCTCCTCGGCTGAGGAGGCCGCGCTGGAAGTGAGGTGGGGGCTGGCCGGCTGGAACAGCCCGCGCCCTTCGGGCCTCCACACACACCCCTGAGCCCCTCGGACCCGGTGGGGTGCCCCTGGTGTCGTGTCCTATGCCCTGGGACCTAGCTTTTCTCGTCCCGGGTCAGCTCTGTGCAGCCGTCAGATCTAACAAGGAGGAAGGGAAGGGAGGCTGCTGTGCTGTGGGTCTGTGGTAGGGCAGCGGGTAGTTGGGGGTGAGGGAAAGGGAAAGAAGTACTTGTGCTGTAGCGTGTAGCAGCGACTGAGCCTCTGGTGAATTTGGATGGAACTTAGGTTCTCTGCCCTCAGCACAGGGAGGCTCTGAAATGAGGAATAAGCAACCGTGGCTAGTTTTAAGCTGGAGCTTGCTGAGTTGATAGGAAATGTGGCATGACTTGTGGTATTTTCCTGCGTAGTGGTTCTGGCAGCACACAGTCCTGATGAGCTCTTGGAGCATGCTTTTTCTTCTCAATACCTGGCCTCATGAACCCATTCAGTTCTGTTCACGGCCACATCTCTCTTCTGTTTTACCTGAACTACTTCAACCTCTATAATTTCCCTGGCTGTTCTATAGCTAAACCCTGCTGCCATCATCTGCCATGGCTCTTCCTTTTCCCGGTATTCTAAGTCCTCACTCCTGTCTTTCTCTCTGAGCATCTTAAGCTGCATGTCAGAGACTTTCAGCTTTCCTTTTTCCACAAACATTACTCACTATATATAGAAAGACACTTCTCTTCCAGAGCTCTAGGCAAACCAACACTTGCTTTTTGGTTCTGAACAAATAGGATCTCTAGATGAATTAAGCCACTCCTGCCCCACCCTGGTTGAGACTTTCACAGCAATCTAGGATATTTAGACATTTTTTTATGTAATGGGACAGATGTTAAACTTCCTTGTCCATTGTAAGTATTTCAGCTGTTTCACCAACGCTTATGGGACATACAGCCATAATTATAAGTGCAGCATTTTTTAGTGGGAAGAGAATTCTTTCCTCTATTAATAGGAGAAACAGGCTTCAGCCTTAGCCATTCTGATACTCNAATTCTTTCCTCTATTAATAGGAGAAACAGGCTTCAGCCTTAGCCATTCTGATACTCACAAAGTTTAAATGATACCATCTGTGGAGGATGTCATTACTATTCAGAAGAGGTCCCTTATGCAAACTGGTGTTATTTGGAAGAGCTGTGACCCAGCTTTTCTGAAAACACCATTAAGAAACAACAATATTATGCAAAATAAAAACAAATTTAAGCCTGACTGAATATGAAGCAAAGCGCATTTCCATGAAAGAGAAAAGTTTCAAGTTTGCCTTTCTTATAAATTAATATTAGTTTTACAAGAAAGTGACAAAAAATATTTTGCAGAGGGAAACTGGAATGCTGTGGTCTGTGCCTTCAGAAAAGTTTGACAAAACTCATAGCTTCATGTAATCTCTTTCATATGAACTGGTGTTTTTCAGTGGCAAAATGCTCTGTAAGGAAATTTCCAAGCACCTCTAATTGCTTTGCCCCATCTACATTTCGCCAGCTGGCTAAGTTTATGACTGAAATACTTCTGACAACATTTGTAACAGAAGTGGAGGGAGACACAACAGTGAAAACATGTGGGTGAGCCATGGCTAATTACCTGACTCACAATGTACTGCACCAGTCGTAGCTGACATCAGGTAGCAGCCTGAATCCTTGTTCCCTTAAGCCTTTACTGGTTGTATAAGGATGATAAATTGTGCTGTCGTCCCAATTAATTCATCCCTGCATACATATTTTCTAGACTTCATTTTACCTCTGCAAACAGAAATTAAAAATATTTCATTTCTGCTGATTCAGATCTAGTGTTGGAGAAGCTTGTTTTATTTGTAAAGGTCTGCTTATGTGCCATGGCATCTTATATGTCTAGTTCTTGTGTAAAAGGTTCAGAAAAATATTCATCAGCTGAAATGTCTCCTCTTTGTTGCCATGGTATTCGGTTCACCTGCATGAGCATGTGGTTAGTGTGCTCCCACTCCCCTCTGGCTACGCTTGCTCCTCTGGTGTATAACCAGAGGCCAAGGGCAGAAACTACTTAGAAAAGATAACAAGAAGTTATTGCTGGACATAAATATCTTAAGACCAGTCATTTGAAAATGTTCCTAACTATGAGAGTGCTGAGGCTGTAGTACCATCTTCTAGTAAGAGTGTAGAGGATCAGCAGCTGAGCTGATCTTATGACTGACTTGTGTTCATGAAAGGAGCATAAAACTGCTGCTTGCGATTGCAGAGGACAAAGATCTCTTCCAGTCAAATGCTCTTATTTGGAAGAAGTGAAGAGATGGAAAGTTTCTGAATAGAAGTTAGAAGAGAAAGTGCTAACAGCACTGTTGTATGTGGAAAATACCTGTTACACTGCTGAAACTTTTCTGCTGGGGCTCAGTCAGATATCTTCACTTAGTGGTAAATGCAGATCTCTTTGATAAGAGGATCCTGATGTTTATCCACTCACTTTCTGGAAGGTAAAAACATCTGCAGGCAGTTATGATTTTGTTGATAACGTTGTAAGTTCTTAAGCTGACTCCTCTTCAGTAATTTACTTCAGTCCTTGTGTAACACATCCTGTTTACATTCCAAAGTTTTACCGTCTTCAAGCACTGGTATTTTTAAAGCAGACCAGTCCTCCTGGTTAGGTTCACATAAGCACAAGCCATGCCATGTATTTTTTATTTTATGGGGATGAGATGAACTATGACAATGTAAAAAGGTCAAGCAAACACAATTGGGTCCCACGTATGGATTGTACCTGTGTAATTCTTTCAGAATAAAGGTATACTCTGTTATGATGATATATACAAAACCAGAGCCTGTGAAGTGGCAAACTCTATATTAAGTGAAAACTGAAAGAAATATAAGCTTCTTTCTATGTTCTTATGACAGTCCTTTGTGCTTCATCCGGGTAAGACTGACCATATGTTTTTGGAAACACAAACATAGGGATTCATAATACTAGATCTTGAAGTTACTGTGGTTGCAACATTGGTATGAGGATGAGTCTAAGAAATACCAAGCATCAGTTCAGTGGAACTTAGGCTACAACATTCCCTCTATCACAGTATTTTGAGAAATTTGTCTTTAATGTTTTAACATTCAGTTGCTCTCTCTCAAGTTGGGTTCAGGGATTCTCAGACAAGAACTTTGGCTTTATCAACAATCAAACTGTCTGCTACCCCTGTGGCAATTACATCCTCTTCCTGGACGTTGAAACAGAGAAGACGTCAGCGCTGCACTGCCAGACCGGCCAAGTGGGAGCCTTTGCGGCCAATGGGAACAGTCAAGTGCTGGCCTTTTCGGACCGGAAGCTGAATCCCATCATATATATCTACACTTTTCCAGAACTGACTAAACTGACAGAATTAAAAGGTAGGGATGTGGTAACCCTCCTCATCACCGTTTCATTGAAAAAAATACTTAAGTCATCCAGTTTCTGAAGGATTTTTTTGATAAGACTTGAAAAACAGTGTGACAGAAAATTCTCTCGTGACAAGATGCGTGGAAAGCAGTGGAAGGGATTTTCCACTGCACTACTTTTAGTTAGGCTCAAGCTAGTGAGGAATATGACAGTATAAAATGGAGCTGCTTTAAAGGAAAAACAAATGGAATGAAATGGAATTCAATTTATGAGAATATCATCAAAAAAAGCAAAAAAAAAAAAATCATACTGCAGTAGGCTCCCGAGCAGACTGCTGAAATGACATTGAGAAATGTGAGATGTGAGAGGAATGAGGGTTCTTGCAGTTAGACTTTGGAATTTGGGATCTAATGTATATCTTTGCCTGCCTCAAAATGTTTCTCTGCTTAGTTAGTTCCTTACCCTATCCATGTTTCACTTTCCTTGCTGTTTAAATAAGGATCATACTAGTTTATATCATGCATATGAATGAAATTATGACTGCACAGGACTTCAGGGTACTTGGGGAAAAATACTTTACAAATTCATGGTATTATTGAAAAGAATTGACAAAAATTCCAGGCAGTGATACATGGGGAAGATTTTGATGATCAAATCAAAACGGTAATCTAGAGTGAAGCAAAGGAATTGGGGGCCTAAAGAATTCCTTTGAAGAGTTAAAGTGGATGTAAAGGAACTGTGAAGAGAATCTGTGATAGTATGCAGTAAAGACTGGGGTGACTAAAGTCCATGCTCTTTATTTTGATATTTCAGGTAACGCTCAGCTGGACTACACCTTACTTGCGTTCAGTTTCACAGGCCCATATCTGGCCAGTTACTCTTCAATCCCAGAATTTGTTCTTTCAATATGGTAAGAGTAAAAAAAAAAAATTCTCTAATAGCATTTACATTTAATTTCTATTTTTGTACCTGTGCTATGTTAGCTCACCTTAACAAATGTGCAAGACACACAGGTTGCCTTCATCTCCTTTTTTTTTTCCTGATTGATCATTGTCTGCAAACTTTCTGTGCCAAACTTGCTGTTTATTTTCTAGCATTAGTAGCCACTAGTCAGAATGACTGTTACTTTGCCACAGCTGCCTTCTACTTTCTTCGAAATCTTGTGTTTTGGAGTATTTCTAAAGTCTTCAGCATCAGTTAATTATCTGTTCACCCTTGGAAGTTGAGTACCATGCTGTTTGTGAAAGGAGATTGCCTGCTGAAAGAGGAAAAGTGCTCTGAAGTTGATTGCTACTTCCCGCCCCGGCCCAAGACCCATTCAGTGGTCCCCTTAATTACTTGTGCTTCTTATTAGTTCTGTCCTATAGTTGTGTTCAGTGATTACACTGCCATGGGTCACTGGGTTAGGTCATAATTTTCTACTCATTGTCATGAAAATAATTATTATATTATGTGGTGCAGATACAGAAAGTTAGGTTATTTACATTTTTAAGTTGTTATGTAAAAATATAATCCTGCTTATGCCTCCATTGCCAGCAAACACCCATTGACTATAGAGTCTGAGCACTTCAAAACAAATAGGGAGGGTGGAGTAGGAGGAAGGCAAGCAAGGACATGTCCTGAATATTCTGTATACTCCCAATTTGATGATGACCTTTTCTTGTACAATGATTAGTGAAGAGGCAGGAACTCCTGTAACTTCAGAATTTTAGTAATGATAATAGATACTATTACAGGTGTCTCTGCTGTGAACTCGGATTGTACACAGTAGTTGAGGAAGGATGTTTGTGTGTATATCACAGTAGAAACCAATAAGACAGTCTCACTGGCCTGAAAAGCTTCCAGGCTTGTCTTGTACAGCAGAAATAATGCAGACAGTCTAATGTATTCATTGTGTGCAATTAAAATGCAAATCCACCATCTTGAAAGACTTCTCTAGTTTATTCTTAAAAATGAAAATATCTAGAAGTGTTTCAATGCTTTACAGTAGTGGCCATTTCCAAAGCCAAACAATTTAAACCTATTTGAATCAGCGTGAGTATGACTATCACCAGCTAATTGTCATAAAAGATTCATCCTAGATTCCTGTCAGAATTTAGTAACAAAAATAGAATCACCTTACAATACTAAACTTGGAATTTATAATAACTTGAGCAGAGGTGTCTGAATTTACTGTGAGATCAGGACCTTCACTTCTGCAATTGGATTATATTGTGCATTCTTTGGAGAAATGTGTATGTACAGATGAAGGAAATCTTAATGTTTAGCATTCTTCATGTGTAATTACAATATGATGATTGCACAGTTCCTGTATTATAAGCAGATAGTTTGGAATCAGAAGTATAATAGATTTTTTTGAACCTTAAGTCAGTTTCAAACTGCAGAAAGCTTATAGATAACTAAAAGCTGCCTTTCACCTGAGGTATTTTATCCCTAAATCTTTATTCTTTTCTGTTCAAGTGAGAGACTTAATGACAGATTCTTTTTCAGATACATGTACCATATAGTTTCAAATGTTAATAAATTATCTACTATAAAAGAGTGTTGACACTGTCTGTTAGGTACAAGAGGAGAAACTGGTGATGTGTTTAGAGAGAGGGCTACACTGATATCTTTTAAAGTCAGAATTGCAGCTTGTAGCTTTCTGTAATTTTAATGAGAGTTACTGCGTATGTGTGAATACTTCTCATTTTTTGCATATGCTGTCAGTATTAACCATTGTCTTGTGTCCTCATCTGTTTCTGTGGGGGAATTTGTTACAGGCCAGAACAACAGGATTATACTTAATCCATTTACAGCAGTGTATGCATTTTAGTTTTTTTTTCCCATCAGCAGTAATGACAAATACTAAAGCTGTAAATGTTATTTAGATTAATGGCCAGATACACTGTCCAAGAAATTAAGAAACAGTTTTAATCATTTTCTTCAAATTATGTTAAGCAGTTCTTGGATAGCACCTAAAAATGCAAATACAGTCAAGAATTAATCTGGATAATAGAGAAATATGCAAAGTAAGTGGTGAGAACATAAATAGGCTACACAGGACAAAAGAAAAGGCAGTGGAAAGCAGATTCCCAGGCTTGTGTCAGCTATACCCAGCAGCCCTACACAAATTCTGACCTCTTTTGTGCTCGAGTTCGTAAATGCTGCCATGGCTTGTACATTTGCATTCACAGCACAATTACTGTTACCTAAGTAATTTGTCCATAGGTAATCACGGGTTGACTATGTTCTATTTCCTAATCATAACACCTTCCAACTGCAAGCATTATAATCATTATTTTATGGATTGGAAAAGCAAGGCTGAGGCCTGGGGTGCTGAAGGGTTAATTGTTTGGGGCTATTCAAGTACTCACTGATGGGTCTCTTGATTCTGTTGGTCTTTTCACAAAAGGAAGTGCATGATAATGTTTCTAAAATGTCAGTTTTCAAAATTATTTCACTATTCAGTCTTTTTGTAGCAGTACTAATTTTATGTGTGGCTAATTAACCACCTCCTTTTTATTCTCAAGATCTAACTTGTTTGACAGCAGAATTTTTTTTATCAGTGACAAAGTATTTGTTTTCCAAACTTGATCTTGAATGTCAGTCATAATCTCATCCCTATCTTTGGCTTGAATGTTTTTGACTCATTTGGTGAATTTGATTTTCTTTTACTCTCCTTAATGAAGGAACTGGCAAGAAAATATCCTCCTGTGCAGTGGGTCCCAGCCAGGGGTAACAGTGACCTCTTTAAGTTTTAACCCTATGAATTGGCAACAACTGTGTTCTGTTAATGAGAGCTCCATTACATTCTGGCATATTGAAAGGAATAATGATGAGCATCACCTTAAGCAAAAGTAAGTGAAACACCCTTCAGGTTAAAATCTAGGAAATCCAGAAGTATATTTTAATAAGTAAGACTAAAAACCTAAAGCTTTTCGCAAAGAATTTAATCCAATTTAGTTCACCTAGCAATTGCAGTCAGGAGTTGGTAAATTGCAACTGGTGTGAACCTGTCTAGTCAATCATGTGAACTGAATTTATGATTCAATTTCTTACCACTCACATGTCCAGATTATGCACATAATGAAGTTAATATGAATCAGCTGCTTTGGCAGCCTCTATCAAAAGCTGCATGACTGAATTAAGGTAGTGCCTCGACTGCTTTCCTGCGAGAGGCTGTGGTAAGCATTGCTTTTGTAGCTACGAAACCACCAAATTAGCATCAAATTGTTTCCCAGTAATCAGAGTTAAACAGTATGTTGTTGTAATCACAAATTGTACCAAAAGCAGTTTTCTTTGTGATTTCCAGCTTGTGTGGATGATTTACAGGTCCACAGGGGATGGCTCCGTCAATGCAATTCACTGAGCACAGCAAACCTAGAATTTATTTATGCTAAAATGCTTTTTGAGGCTGGTATAAAAGTAGTATGTGTCATTCAAGTTGGAGTCCTTGAAATATAACACACTGTTTCAGTGGCAGCTACTCTACAATTCCCAAGCATGTTTGAACTCGTTAACTATCAATATAACCAACATATTGCCACTAACGCAGTTACACTACTTAAAGTATAGACAAGGCCTTAATTTGTGGTATGGAAAGAATACTGAAGGGGGTTTTGCTTTTGTTGTTAGAGAGTACGCATATGAAAATACTCCTTTTTCCTGACTTTTCGTTCCATTCAATAGAGATTAAACCTCCACTAAGAATGGTTTATTTTACATATTTTTTTTCCAAGTCATAAATCAACATAGTTTGTAAACTATGAAACCCTCAACTCCTGTATTGCAGCAGCCACTCTTACATTGATTACCAGAGTGCAACAGGCAAATACTACTGCTAATTTTTGCATCATCAGTAAACTTTCTCCACGTAAACATGAAGCATAAATGCTCACAGCATATGCAAGTTAAGTGTGCGACTTTATTAATCCTGGTTAATAAGGAAACAGTAACATAGAATAGTTGTATATAGAGGCAGCAAGAAAAGACACTGAGTTAGAGTATGGCAATACATTTCTGCCAGTTAACAACGTTCCTCTTTTGGAGTAGAATTACTGTTGCTTTTCAGTGAAATGGTATGTGCCATGTAGAATGATTGTCTGCCACAGGCCTCCATTACTCTTGCAGAAGTCCATTAACAGAGTTGGTGTCTCACAGTTTTGAAAACATGCTTCTCAGTTTTGTATCATCATTTACTAGTTGCAATATTTCTTCTCCTCAGACAGTGTCTCTTGCTTTTTCATAGCCCTGTGAAGCTCCATGATGGACAAGGGTCTGTGAGACCTGATAAGGCTTTGTTTTTCCCAGTTTCTTATGGTGAAGATTCGTACTATGGCCCAGATTTGCCAGTTTCCGCCATTGCTGGACTGGTAGGAGATGAAGCAGAAACATTCCTGGTAGTTACTGATTTTTTCCCTTTTTATTATTCCAAGTCTTTATGCTTTTTATGCAAATGGATGTTAATAAAGTAATAATTTTAATGTCTGTTAAACAGGTACAACTCAGTAAATAGATCTATTGTCTCAACAATGTTTTTGAAATCCATTTTGACAGGAGGCTTACAAGACGTGCTGCTGCTGCACAGTGCAGTACAACGTAGAGATTTGTCACACAGGTCCTAGCATGGTAATAGATCTGTGCAGTGGAGGTATGAATCTGTATCCCAGAAGCAGTAGAAGCATGTCAGCATTTGACCATGCCCAAGCTATTATGTCCTGCTCAAACCTTGAAAACCTATTCCTGTGCTAACCTTCAGATATCCTTACTTCCCTCTGAGATTTGTGTTCTTTTTGACTCTGAAAATGTTTCAAGCTATGGAAACACTGAAGGCTTTATTCCAGACAGCAACTCCTGCTTCTGAAATACCTTCCCATACCACTGTCAGTGTTGGATCTGCCCATTTGTCTCGCTTGTATTTGATCATTGACTTGTTAGCCTCCTATGAGATGCCTCTTTTGAGAGGCTTCAAAAGCATCCTCATTTTGTTTGAAATTTACTTTTGCCTGACTACCAATTAGAAGCAGCTGCCAGTGTGAAAACATTTAACTTGCAAGTCTGGGATTCTCTGCTAAGATTAGGACCATCAATTTCTATTTGTTGGCTTGTGGTATGTATGCAACACCAAAACTACCATGCATAAGATGATTCTGCATTATACTACCTCTTTTCAAGGGATAAATGTGAGTTCTGTATTATCAAATGAGTATATCACAGATTTCTGCCAGAAACCTTTCTTTTAAAGCAGAATAAAAACTAAAAATAGGGAATGATGCTTTCCTGACTTCGTCCTCTTTTCACGGCTTCACGCATTCAGGTTCTCAGAGGTTTTTAACTGTCTAACTGCTGAGGCCCTTTGTTTCCAGGAGAATCAATAACTGCAAACAAACATCTTGCACTGATGCTGATTGCACATGAACTGCTTAGATTTCAAGTGACTTAGAACATGGGAAATGAAGATAATTAGTTCTTCCGTAGTAGGTCTGGGAGGCTTAATATAATTTGTTTGTCCTTGTATGGATGCTGTTCAATTCAGGAATAGTAGGTTCTTATGCTTGAACTTGTAGAACCATGTCATGAACTTTTCCACATGGAAAAGTTTGTGCTTTCAACCATACTAGATACCACTGTAGGGTCTTTGCATTTCCAACTGCCTTCAGAAAACACTAGATTTCTTTTTAGCACCTTCAAGGTGATTGTTCTCTTTATATGTAGAAATACTCCTGGAGTAAGAGTAGATTGTTCTACTAGGCTTTGAGAAAGCTTTTCTTTCAAATTACGTGGTAAATATTTTGATAGTTAATTACTGTTCAAATTCCCTAGATGGGTGTATTTTAGTTGTGAATATTGACAAGGTAATGAACATCAGGTTATTTAGAAGTGAAAGCTTTCGCAGAAATACAAGCTGCTGGTGTTCCTTTTGTTGATGAGGAGTTATGCTGTTTTCTGTGTACTAAATTCTGAGGTGCTACACTCACAGCTTAGTACCAGGAGGCACTGAATCAATTTCTGGCATGTTTTCACCTTGCTCCAAACTGTGGTAGCTGAGTAATTTATTTAGACTCTTATTTAAAGGAGTTGTTTTCAACCTGTAGTCTGTGGTCCTTGGAAGCTGTAGCCCACTCCTAAGGAATATGTGAGAGGCAAGTAAGAAAAGGAAGCCCTTTATCAGTGCACTTGTTTGCTGCTTTGAAATGTGTTACTCTGGAACAAGATACTGAGGCTGGATGTGTACCAAAGTGTAACCACAACGGGGCAGCAGAGCAAAAGGAATTGAGATGTCCTAAAGCTTTAAATCCTTTTCTTTCTTGCATTATATTGATCTAGTTTTGTTTCAGTATTTCTTACAGTTGGGATCTGAGTTTTCTGAATATGCTTTACCATGACAAGCCCACCTGACTCCACTTCGTCCCCAGCACCAATTTTATTCCATTGTCTTTTTATAAAACTTTTCATCACAAGGATCCATCACTGATTATTTTCTCTGAAGAGGTGCTCCTCAAAAGGGAGAGAAGCTCAAAAGAACCCAGCATTATTATGCCACACCATACCAATGCACAGTTCAAGAAGCAACCTGGTTTGGGATTTACATAATGTCATCCTAGGAAGAGCATATTTTACCTAGTTTGTGTGTAAGAATAGTCATGAGAGCAGGTACAAAGGAACATTACAGAAGTTGCCTGTGCACAGGAGTCTTCTGATTCACAGTAGTACATTTACAACCTTCCCAAAGATTTGTGATGTTCAAGCCTCATAAAATCAGTGAAAATGCCTATATTAAATGTTTTTCTGGGTGACAGAAAGCCCCTAGATTTATTACTGTTAGCCCTTGATTTCTAAAGTAAATGTTAATATGCTTTATTTCTGTAGCATTTTCCCCTGAGAAATTCAAAATGCTTTGTAAGCATAGAGAGCAGGTTACTTACCTGGAATCATATAGCAAGCCCTGGGCATATTTTAGTAATGAAATCTAGGTCCTGATGAATCTCTGTCCTATGTTTTCATCACAAATCACAGAATCGAGACAGCAGGTGTTTTATAGAATTATAGACTCTTCTTGTTTTTCATCCATCATGTTGTCTTTTGTTCCTCACCACTTCTGCTCACATCCATGGTTCTCCAAGTCTTCTCTTTTAAAGGTTCTCCCAAGGTTTTCTTGTGTTTTGTTCACCTCTCCCTGAATTCTCTTCCATCTAGTTTTTTCTGTCATGGTATGTATATGACCCCTTTTGCTGTTGTATCTGAGCAGATTGCTGTCTTTCATAATTTCTGGAGAAGTTCTGTTCTTCCTGTTTTATGGATGATGGATTTATGAGATTTATTTTAGCAAAATGAAATTCAAGGCATGTGGAAAGTCTGTGGCAGGGATATTTCTAGAACTGATTTGCAGATGACCCAAAGGTTGACAGAGCTGTTTTACAAAGCAATTTGGATTATATGATAAGATAAGGTATTCAAACAAAATGTGTTTTAGCACTGCTGAGTATGCAGAACCACATGTACAAGTTATGTCTATAAAGTGGAAGATTATTCCGAAAAGCAGTTTGAAAAGAGTTTTTCAGGGTGAAGTCATACTGGATAACCATTTCAGTTTGGGCTTCCAGTGCTATTCTGATGTTACCAAAAAATTTAAACAATCATCTAGAGGCTCAATGTGTTGAATTTTATCATAATTTTATCATTAAAAAATTGGGAGATGACCTGGTTATGGTAGGTCAGTATCTTTGTGAGAGTAGAGAAGATACTGAAGGGAATTCCAAGGTAGAGGACAAAACTGTAGCAGATGCAAGGGCTGGAGAATACATCCACGTAAATTCAAATTTTAAAATATATAATTTTAAAAATGCAGTTCATAATTTTATCAGGCTTCTCAGGAGAGAGGTGAGTTCTCCACCACTGTCTCCAGTCATAGACTATTTTGAAAATGTTCTTGTTTCTCAAGTTACTAGCTTCAGTGAAGGGGTGACTGAATAAAATAAAGCTGATGTTATGCAAGTGATGAGACTCTATGAGGTAATGATTTTTTTTTTGCCTTAAAATGTATGTAACTGCTTGTACGGATATTTGTCAATTATTGATTGAACTTGTTTGTTTTTGTGCTGAAGCCTAGAAATTATATCAGGCCCTCAGTGCATCCTACTGCCCACTGCTGGACTGCAACCTCAGAAGTTTACGTGGGCTGTGAAGAAGGATATGTTTTGGCAATTGATGCTGAGACATGCTGTGTTTCTGCTCTTCAACAAAAACCTCTACCTGGTAAGAAATAGCTGCATTGTGTGTTTTATTCAAGTAGGGAGGAGAGTGAATAGATGAAACCTTTTTTTGCTTTCTTCTCTTTTCCTATTGTGTACCTTACAGAAATGATAAAGACATATTTTATTAATGCGATAAACATTTGAGAATTTCTTTTGAACTTCTCTGTGGGTTCCTTGAGCACTTAATAATTGGCTTTATTTTTTTCTTTGGCAAAACAAAGAGAAATCCAAATACATCAAACTGATAAAATTAAGAATAGTTCCAGGAGCCCGGATCTTATTAACCAGCCCTACTAGATTAACATTATACTATTAATAGACTGGCTATACACAGTCCTTTCCCTGTTAGTTAGGTAATTCATTTTATTTTGCATGAAATATTGCATTGTCCTCATTTGGTGTGTTAGATAATGTTAGAACAGATCTTTGAAGACTCATAATAAATCTTCAAACAACAAAACTGAATTTAATGTAACGTTGCTTAAGAGAATTCCTTAAGGTCGGCTTTTACATAAACTGTTTTCTAATGAAATCAAGTCTGTAAAGACTCTCAGGCTTTACTGCAGGAGGTATGAAGCACAGAGAGTGAACAGAAGATGTCTTTGGCTTCAAACAAAGAAATCTGCTTTTAATTTATTCTGGAATGGAAGGACTTGGTACATGACACTCAGACTGATTGTAGCTTGAGGAGGTGATTTTTCTGCCCTATGTGTGTTCCCACCTGTCTTTTTTCAGGGGCATCTCTGGCAGGCTGGTGACTGCCTGAAGTTTTGTGGCAACAGCATCCCATTCCAAGCATTCTTCTTTTTTTTTCTTGGAATCCCAAGGTCTTTCTCCCGCTACCTGCCATATACTGCCCTTCCATGCCCATTTGGAGGGCTCCCGAGGTGGAAGACAGTGGGACACAGGCAGTATAAAGTGTTCTGGCAATGGCAACCTGTGTGCTATCGTCCTTTGCAGGGCTGGAAGGTGTCAGTTCTGCTGTGCACATGAAGCTCACTGGTTCACTCAGGTCTAAGAGGGGTACTGGAATATGCTTCTCCCTAGCACTAGAACTGGGTGATAGATATCCTGTTGTAGACCAGAGTAGAACTGTTTCTCTAATGAACACCGAGCCAGTGTTAACAGACAGGCTGGTGATAATCTTGTTTTCTTCTTTTGTCATGTAATACATTATTTTTTAAGCTACAGCAAGTGTCTTTGACTTTTCTGAAGTACTGTATCTCTGTTCAGTTTTGATGCTTCACACAGAAATGTAAGGCTGCTCTTAAAAAAAACCAAAACAACAACAAACCAGCATTATTTCTCTGCTTTTGAAATTATCAGAGTTTTAAGTTTACAAAATCAGGAGTTGGAAATCATCAACTAATAAAAACCTGCGGTATGACCGGAAATGTTTTTGCCAGTTCAGTAGAAGGCAAAAAGAATATTTACCATTCGGGCTGTGTATTCTTCTTTGAGTCTTGTCCCAAAACTGTGTAACAAAATTTTCTGTATTCGTATTGTACTGAATCTTCTGCTTAATTTAAAACATACTGCAATCTGTATCTATTTAGCAGAATGTTTACGTTCATGTCCAACTTCAAGCACATGGTAAATTCCTGTTACAGTGTTGCAAACAGAATCATAAGCAGCCACATTTTACTTGGGCATTTTTGTCAGACTGACTGAAGCTTCCTTCTTAATTACATCAAATTAAAAAAAAAAAAATCCTGGTTAGAAATGATGTTACCAAAACTTAGCACTAGAACACTGATAAATCTGCATCTGTACCACTCTCTGTGCCAAGTATTGCCATCTCCCTTTTACAGCTGTAAGCTGAATCACAGAAAGATTGTGCCTGCTCAGTTGCATAAATGACAGAAATTGGGTATTGGGGATGAATGTGCATTTTTGATTCAGTATAGTGAACCTAGCCTTTTCTTCAGTAGGTTGGAATACAACTGACTATTATTGCAATATTGACATACAAACAAGGTTGACATTATAAATTGTTTTCTTTTCTGCAGAACGCATGCGTAAAATCTCAGATGTGGTATCATTTGTTCGTAGAGAAGTACAGAAAAAGAAAGGTATTTCCATGTTCAAATCAAGTTAATAGATATTTATGAGCACCAGTGATGTCTGGGAGTAATAATGTGTGAGTACAGGTGGAAACCACTGGTTAGAAAAATGCAGCTCACGCTGGCCTCTGTAAGACACGTTGATAGCAATCTTGTGTATGTTTATGTGAGAAATAATTAATAGCTTTTGGGCTAACGGACAGCCAAATGAATAGCCTCAGGAGAAACTGTGGCAGTGAAATAATTTCTGTTCATTCAAATTTGAATTAGAATAAGCAGTGCTAGAGTGGGTTCCCTACTGCTTAGTTTTAGTAACTTTTTTTAGAACTGCAATCACTTATGATTTAGTTGAGTTAGGATTTAGGGATTTGTTCAGGATTTTGTTTCAAACACTTTGGTTTGGGCTCCACAGTTTAGCAAGGATATTCACATAATGGACAGAGTTCACCATAGGGCCACAAAGATTATTGCAGAATTTAAGTACATGCCATACAAAGATGGGCTCAGAGAAATATGTTTGTTCAGCCTGGAGAAAAGGAAATGGAGGATTTTATTATTGCTTCAGCAACATAATAGAAAGTTACAGAGACGATGGAACCAGACAGGCAAAGGACACAGTTTGCATCCACAGAAATTCTGGGTATTTATTAGGGAAAAAAATAGTTTCACAGTGAATGTAGTCAGGCAGTGGGAGAAGTTGCCCTGAAAAGCTATGGAATTTCCATTCTTGGGGATATTCAGACCTCAGCTGGATATGACTCTGCACAACATGATCTAACATCAAAGTTGTTTCTGAGTTTGAAGTTGGCTCTGTGTTGAGCAGGAGGTTGGAACAGAGGACTCCTAGGGTCCTTTCCAACCTAAATGACTCTATAGTTCTGCTATTGACATACTTAATGTGGCTATTTAGCAGCCTTTATGAAATTTAATGATTTCTCAAATTAATTTCTAGTTCATCGGACAACAGTAGCCCTGTCACTTCACATTATGTACAGAAAACTTCTCATTTATCATCACAGCAACAACTCCCAAAAATATATAGCCCATGGAGCCTTTTTACTCACAAATAGTAAATCATCTCAGATTTGAAGTTGAGACACATTTTTGCAATAAATTAAAGTTGATAATTTATGTCATTTTTGTGCTCTCAGGTGACAAACCAAAGGATCTGGAAAACCGAGTGTTTTTTTCCATGGCATTTTGTAATGAGGGACTGTACGCAGCTGGACGCGTAAGGCATCCTTTATGCCTTTGACTTACTCTTATTGTGTGAAAATCAAAGAACATCCAAATGGAGTATACGTGCAGACTTCACTGCAGAAACAGGAGTTAGGAAAAGTGCAGGGCTGCAGAACTATAAAGGTCCTCCCTGGCATTGTATATTTTTCCTTTGTTAAGACTTGAGACAAGAAAATAGAAGGGAGCAGGGTGGGAAGAGATTCCTTTTTCGTAGTCAGAGAAGCAACAAAAGAGAACAATCATATTTTTAACAAAAGGCAACAAGTATTTTAGAGGAACAGAAAAGAAGGATGGACAAAAAACAGGAAAAGAGGGAAAATGGCCAAGAGAACTACAATTGTTTTGTGCAAAATCTAAGTCATTAACCCAAACTGACAATGCCATTGTGCGTTACTGCTTAAGAGTAGGGCAAATTCTTACACTGCCTCAAAAAAAACAATACAAATTCTTAAGTATTAACTGATGAGAGTCTCCTGTTATGAAACAAAAGTAAGACTTGTTAGTAAGAGTGTTTGTAAGACTTGTATTAAAGAACACATTCATTTTTCGATAGA
Source organism: Tringa tobata (assembly GCA_033628505.1). Taxonomy (NCBI): domain Eukaryota; kingdom Metazoa; phylum Chordata; class Aves; order Charadriiformes; family Scolopacidae; genus Tringa; species Tringa tobata. Next base: position 5,353,596 of record JAHREE010000098.1, read on the forward strand.
TTTATTATCCTGGTTTAAAAGTCCTCTGGATTTAAACATACTGAAGGCAAATGAGGCCATTAGTGATGGGGTATGGTTAAACACTCTTGCTTTCAAGATTTTCAGAAGTTCTTGCAGTTCAGTTTGCCAGAGTGGGCTAGGATAAATGACCTAGACTTGATGTGGATTTGTACTTTTCTGCACAGGAGGGCATGTTATTCTTTTATCACATCCAAGGTCTGCAGTACGAGATGAAAATCTGTGCTGATATCTTACAACCCATATCCAGCCTCGTATTCTCTCCTGATTATACCATGCTTCTGCTTGTCACTGACAAGGTATGGCATTTCAGATAATAGCATTGTGTAATGGGATGTTCCTGTGATTCTATATGTGTATGCTGATACTATTAATATAAAATGTCTGTAATGTAATCGCACAAGTCAACTAATTGTATCAGAGGCAACTTTAGTTCATCTTGTGTTTTTGAATGAAAAATTGGAAAGGCTTTTAATGAAGAACAATTGTCTCCCACAGATAGTGGATTATAAAGTACCAAGTACTGAGATTTCCCAGAAGAAATACTTGTGTGTTTACAGGGGAGTAAATGTGCAATGTCTCCAGTGTGTCCAGGTCACATGGAACCTACTGAGTGTGAACTTTAGGCGTGATGTGTAAGGATGCACAGAAGGGAAAGTGTCGCTTGGGTGCATCATACCATACAATAGAGTGGTTCTGTGTACCTGAATTTGTCTGGCAACCCAGTCCAAGATCCTGCTTTGACCAGCTGGATGTCCAGAAATCTTACACGAAGGTCCCAAATCCTCAAATTCCACCTGTTTTTCCAGACCTTTAATCATTCAAATTGGCAATTTTATGGCTCTTGAAATGTTTCTCTTGTGTGTGTGTGAGTCGGGAGGTTCTGTGTTCAGGACAGCAGTGCAATGGTAACTCTCTAATTTCATTCTCCTTTTTTAACATGGGTAGAGATGTTCTAAAATCCATGTTAATATTAGTTATTAATTGTTTCTAAGAGGTTTTGCAATCTTTAGATAAGAACATCTCTTAAGGCTTAACATTTATGATTTATGTTTTTGTGTTATTTTAGAATATTGATTAATTCCTGCAGTAACATGAAATAGGGTGGTTTTAAATTATTATATTTAAGCAATTTTGAGAAACAAAAATTCTCAAAAATGGGACTACCTGGATCACTGTAAAAAGAACTAACCTGATCTTCAGCTAGTGTAAGTTAATATAATCCAGTAAATTCAGCTGAATTCTGCTGGTACCTTTTACCTCAGTTTAGAGTCAAATATAAAACTTTAGAGTGAAGCTCAGTAAGATGTGTATTTTTTGTTGAAGTCTTTGAAAGCTTTTAATGAAGTGTTTCGTAGCCCAGTGATAGATTATTTCTCTTTATTTGCCAGGGGACAGTCTATGCTTATGAACCTGTGCACGGTGGAGAAGCTGTCAAACTCTTGGATGCATGCAGCACTTGTTTTCTGGCAGCTGATTTTCTTACTCCAGGGGACAAGTACTGTGTGGTAAGAAATGGTATTCTTTCTCATATGTAATTGTAGCTCTTTTCAGGTAATCAGCGTGTTGCTAAGGCACAAAATCAAAAACTTTGCAGAGATTGGAACTGTTCTGATATTTGTTACAGTTATGTAACTTCTCATTAAAGGAAGTAAATGGCAATAATTCGGGCATGGCCTATAAAAGGGTCAGAACTTGCTCTGGAATGCAAGGTGGGTAATTCACAGACTGCTAAAATGTCATATTGGTTCTGCTGTTGATTTGTGTGACTCACTATTGTCCAAGAACATAGCTAAGCAAAAGGTGGATTAGTTCAGATAATAGATGTTGGAACAAGAAACTCCTACTGATCTTTTCAGCTTTCAGCACAAATTGGAACAGCCTGAGAGATGCCTCTGTCCTGGGCCCAAGGAAAAGAAGTCCTGACTCATGGATCTCTTCATTCTGAGCAATTCCTTGCTTTCCTCCTCTGTCTTTGACTCCTGCAAGATATATATTTTAGCCAACAAGTCTGATTGATCTCCAGGCCATGAATTCTTCAAGTAGCCAGCCTAGGAACCCTGGGGTCTTAATCAATTAGGTTTGCTGAATCTGTTTGTTTGTTGTTAGCACAGGAACAATAGATTTTGCCTGACTCTGAATGAGGGTTGATTGATCTCTAGCCATACTTTACTGTGGAATTATAAAATAGCCCAGATATAGGAAGAACTGGAGCAACATTACGATATGCGTCATTTTTCTGCGTCATTTTTCGTGACAGAAAACAAGATCTCTCCTTAAGCCCTTTCATATGCAAAGAAGATGATAAACAGGTTTATCTAGTGCTGGCTGAATGGTGGGAGTGCTAATATTGATCAAGCTTACATGTTTTGCCCTAAATTGTCTCATTCTGCTTAAAGACCATTCCTGTAGTTGCAGTGATTCACAAAAGTTATTAAATGTTTTCCTTAGACAGGTGTACCTTGCAGCAACTGGACTTAAAGGAAAAGCAAGATAATTCCAAGCAAAACTAGTTGATCTGCTGTGCTCAGACGTTAGTTGAGTTTATGTTCTATAGAAGACTGCTAGTCATTTCCACACTATTTGGTTATTCCACCCTCTTTTGACTATGTTTTTTCTCTGTCCAACAGTCTGTAACAAGTTCAGGTGAAGTACAAGTTTGGTTTCTGGAAGACGGAACTTGTCTCAGCAAGCTGAACCTTAATATTGAGGTATGTGTAACCAGGAGCCTATATAGTGACTGATACTTAAAATTTTCTTTAGTATTTTTCAATTCATAGTGTAATATTCCAGAGATTTGGATCAACCTGTCCTGGGGAAAGCTCTGTAGTGTCTTTGAACAACCCATGAAAGAGTTTTTATAAAGATCATATTTCAAAACATTTCCTTGAACTAATCATGTATTTAACTTGGCCATAAAGCAACAGAAATATTTCAACCTAATGTCCTAGTGATGTATCTGTAAGCATGTATTTGTAAATAACAATCTAAATTTCATGATATTACTTTATTAAATTTTAATTTTTACTGAGTGTCAGAACTAAAAGGAACATTTTCAAGTGTATAAAAACTAAATACCTTGACTGACCTGAAAAACAGGTTTTAGGAATAGAGTTGATAAAAGTATTTTACACTGTTGATGCTTTGTCTAGATTTAGGATGCATTCGAACCCTGAAATCTGATATAGTAAGAAAAAAAATCACTTTATGTAACAGCTATACATACAGCAGCGTACTCATGTTATTTGGGTGAAACTTCTTTCACTTAAAATCTGGATAATGGATATAAAGTTTTTTTCTGAGGAGCACAGAATTAGCTTTTAATATGTAGATACAGAACATAGGTAAAATGCCTATGATGTCTCTAAAATCCTTCCTTTGTTAAAAATAACAACAAAAATTTTTTTAAAATAAACCACTTAGGGTTTCTTCTTCACATTTTAGAGACTTTTAAGTAGTAAAAGAAATTGCATACTAATGTATAGCATAATATATCAAATGATATGGAATGGTTAAGTATCTTTTACTTCTCAACTAGGCAACTGCTATGGCCTGCTGTCCCTCCTCCAACAGTGTTGCTGTAGGGACCAAAATGGGTCAAATCTATTTCCTTGATGTTACCAAAGTTGAAGCTCCACGGGTTGTTCACAGAATTTTTCTTTCCAAATTTCCAGTGCTGTCTTTGCAGTAAGTATGTAGTAACAAGGGCAGGAATATTTTCAATTTGTTGCTTGAGTAATGCTGTTGGTTGAACAAAAAATTGAAGTATTTATTCAAAAAATAACAAAGTAAAATATTTTAACAGCTTCAAGGTTTTTTCCCCAACATATTCTGAATTGCTTGCAAGAGGAGTAGTAGCAGGATTTATATAAGAAATATAATAAACCTGTATTTTAAGAAGGTTTAACTGAGCACTGAAGATGCTCATTTATAACATCCTTTCTGACAGATCACCACATGCAGTAATTATGCACAATTCCATGTATCTGAATTTAGAGAGTTATTTCTCACTGAATATAAATTTGAAGTTTTGTGAATTTAAGTTTAAGTTTGGTCATCCCTTCTATTATGGTGGATTTTTATTACCATTGCTAATTATTCATTTGCTTAGAGTTCCAGAAATTACCAGTCCTGCTGTGATCTTAAAGGCTTTTTTTGTTTCGTTGTATGGGGGTATTTTTAATTATTTAAAAACACGAGAATGTTTTACTTCTACTTCTTAAAAAAAAGAACTGATTTTGAACTGTTAAACTTTAGTATAAGTCTGCCTGTTATTTGGAGACTCAGATGTGATCTTTTTTTACAGTTACCTAAGGTAAAACATTAAAAATAGATACAGAAAACAACTTATTCAAAGTCAAGCCAATGCAAACAAAGACATGTTTATTCAAAATAATATGAAAATCTGTATAGAAGTTTTATTTTTTTGAAAAGTGAACTTCAAAGAAAGATTTAATGAACTTCTTAACATAGAGTGCTATGCAGGATCACTGGCTTTAGATTGACTCAGTTGGAGATTGCACTCCTAGCACTGGGCTTTATATCAGGCCCTGACCCGGTCAACGCAGAAGATGAAATTCCAGTTGCGTTTCTGCCCTCAATGAAGTCAGCAAAGTTATGGGGGTGGAAATATTTGACCCTTTTTATTGACTGCATTGAACTGTTTTCTACTTGGATTTATATTTTACCTAGTTATGATCAGAGTGGCCAGTTCCTCGTTGCTAGAGCTACAGAAGGACATATCTTTATTCTAGATGCCCGGCCTTCAAAATTATTCCAAGTTCTTGGATATATAGGTAATATATGTAACAACATTAATTACATTGTATTTTCACTATTTGCTGTCTTTTAAGTATACTTGTTGATCAGGTTAAGCCATTCTCCTTCATTCTACTTATTTTTTAGGAGAACTAAATGTATTCTTCCCACCTATTTCCCAACCATATTTGTTCTGGCCAATATTTTTTTTTTTTCCTCTGTAATTTTAGTGAGCAAATGTAATATGACCTTTCTTCCAGGGTACGTATGGGGAAGAGAATGGATTAATTGACCAACTGATCACAACTTCAGCACAAAAGTTAATAGTGCTGGCAAAGAACTTAAGACTTTTATGGATCACCATATGTGAACTTAGACTAAAAAACTGTAGGTCATGATAGCTGGGTGCAATCTCCTATTAGAAATGTCTGCCTCATCTTTAACACGAGTGCTGTTGGGATTGTCAGCTTTGCTGGTTGATACTGAAGAATAAAAAATGGAATTTTAACTTGAAAAAAAGTTCTTCTGAAATTTGTAAATTTGTCTATGCAGTCTCTCAATTCCAGTAACATTATACTTACTGATCGCATCTGTGAATGTGGATCTGCATCGTAATTTTAAGTAGAAAGGGCATTATTTTATCATTTTAATTGGTTTGACAAATATAGAATTACATCTCCTTAATTTTCAGAATTTGCCAGATCATGTTCTCATTGTCTGGCTGGTTTCTTAGAGCAGGGCTTTATCTAGAGGTTATCAGCAGACAGCCTCAAAATTGCTACAATTCAAGTGGGATGTAAACTCAGATTTGAATGTTTAATGTAATAATAACACTCTGGTGCTTAGTATTCTCAGCACCTGATGCCTCAAGCTGAAGTTCTGTGCGTGCAGCGCTTTCTGAAACCAGGTTGTGGCTTGTCTGCTGTTTTAATGCAAGTTCAAAACCCTGTGGTTGATCTGAGACTTACTCTGAACAGGGATCTCCTTTTGTTTCACATGATTTAGTAAAAACAATGTTACCATGATTTAGTAACAATTTACATTGCTGTTCCCTACCTGCTTCAGCATTGGCAGATGAAGTGCTGGATCTTTCTGTAGTTTCTGACTTGAAGAACAATTCAGTTGAAGTGGTGGCACTTCTTAACGTAGCTGAGGTCCAGCGAGCAAGGCTGGCAATTTTTTGTCTACCGTCAGCACTTACAACAGGTAAGAACTGACATATATACTATGTGATGTTTTTCTAAGGCAAGAACGTATTATTGCTGTCCCTTAACAAAAAATACTAACAATCGTAATCTCTTTCTTCATCTCATCTGTCCTCATTCTCTGAGGACACCATTTCTCACACAGCAGGCTGCAGATTTATAGTCTGCTGAATCATTTCAGCAGAAAGACTGGTATTTTGAAGGACAGCTAAAGAAAGAAGAAGTAATTCACTTCCAGAATCACAAAGCCACCACTTTACTGCTACTACTGGTTGTTATTATCATTGCCCAAAGCCAGCCACAAAGAGGCCCTGGGCTTGGCATCACCCATATGCAGAGTAGTGTGCCAGGTGTTCAAAGTGGAATTAACCCCACCAGCTTCTTCAAAGAATGATTATAGGTATATAATAGCTCATTAGGAAAAAGTTAAAGGTTGATACATCTCAAAAAATAATGATTCCTTGTCTTTGTTATAGCTTTTCTATATAAAAGTACCAAGGAAAATGTCTGTTGTATTTTAAAAGTATTAGCTTCAATCCCAATAAGGAATGTTGCAGAGAAACATTACATGAAAAAAAACAGCACTATGAGTAAAAGGGGAGAATTAAGGAGACTTTTTACAATTTACAAACTTTTTACAAAATAGTTTTCAATAAAGTTAGTATTTTCTTTAAATCTTCACTAATGTTGGGCTTCTTTTTGTACCTGTTTTTAGACAGATAAAATGGGGCTTGATTTTCAAAGTTGATGAAGATGTACAGTTATTGCATCAGGGAGTAAATTAGCGTATAAAAATCATCCCATCACTGTGGTTAGACTGTTTCTAGTAATTCTTCAGAGGTAGTAGAGCTATCTCTCTGCTTCACTGCAGTGTGCTACAGCAGTGCAACCCACAGAGTTAGTGTTAAACCAAGGTATCTTAATTTCCAGTCTCCTCCTTGAAAACCCACATCATGCTTACTCCTTCCTATGTTTGGTTCTCATAATTACATGATAGGTGAAGTACCTGCATTAGTGGTAGTGCTGCCTCTTCCTCCCTGTTTCTTTTTTTCAATCTTTTAGATAACGATAAGTATGTTAATGAACAAGGAATGCTTAATGCTAGTGCCATTAAAAAGGAGCAATATGATCTGGATTACCCTTTGAGTTCAGCAGTCAAATTGAAGGATAACATTGTCTATGGCTACTGTAACTGTGCACCATTCATCTGTAAATACCATCTCCTTGAAGAGGTAATTCTCTGAAGCTGCTTTATTTTGGGTGGTGGTTAAGTGCCAATGAATAAAGGCTGTAGATAAAGTGAATATAGCAGGATCTTATCTTAAAGAAATCTTCTCTGCACTAAAAATACCTACTCCATCCATAAACACCAATTTTCGGTATCTTACCACCCTCTCAGAAACCTGGCAAAAGCCATCTCCTTGTTCTGTTACAGAGAAAGCCAAATATTGGTTCTTAAAATTCATACAGCTTCCAGGCATTTCACATGTAGCTTCTGTATGGGAGCTTTGCTTTTGTGCACTCTGCTGAGTAACCTGAATATCCAGCTATTGAAGGAACTGAGCCAATGTGAGGCCTCGCTCAGTTTAAGAGTCAGGTCAAGTAAGAAGGTGAATTCCAAAGGTGAGCATTCCTCTTTGACAAACCCTGTACTTTCTGAGCCAAGAAACATACTGAATAGTATGTATACATGTAGGCCCAAACATACTGAGTAAAGACCCTTTTGAAGAGATAAGAAGCAAATTGGCAGCGTAGCAACAGTACTGCTTCCTGGGCTCAGTAATCCAACAACACTTTAAATTGCAGCACATGTGATAACCCAAAAAGCTCTCACTAATCTTCTCAAAATGGTAGAACTCTTTCCATCATCTGAACTGCTGCTAACATTTTGTTTGTTTGGCAGAATATGTTGGCAGGTCCATCGGTATTTCTATCAGAAAAGAGGATTCCCAGCAATCAGTTTGGATCAGGTTTCTTCTGTTTATCACCCAACAGACGCTGGCTGGCATCAGCAGCCAAGGATGGTGTTTTGATCATCTATCATTCTCTTACTATGGTAGGTGGGCAGCCAGGCAAAGGCTTTGCTTGATTTACATGAGAAAGAGGTGTGAAAGCTACTTTCTTTCACTGTAAGCTTTTCTTTACTTGAATATAACATGTTCCAGAAAAATTTATGTTGAGCATGAACTGACATAGCATTATACAGTGGAATTGTTTTTATAATGAATGCGTGTATGATCGTATAAACTATTTACTTTCTTCTCCAGTAAATCTTAGTGTAGATAATTTTACTACTCTTCTTTATCTCCTGCAAAATCAATATGCTACAAACTTGCCCCATCTGTAGTCAAAAATCTTAGACTCATATATTCTTTCTCTTCTATGTACTTTGAAATTTTTTAATTTACTTTTATCTAAAAATAAAGAAGCATAATTTACAGGCATATTCCATTAGGAAAACATATTTTCTGATACTGCTTCTATGACTTTTCTAGGATATACTTGCTCGAAAGCATTGTCATTCGTATCAAGGAGGAGGAATCAAATTCATGGTATTTTCGCTGGATGGCAAATTCATCCTTGTTACTGGTGAAAATGATGGTGCCCTGGTGTGTCTGAAATGGAAGTATGTATAAAGTGGCAGACCAATATTGATGGTGCAAAATCCTGTATCCTGACAGACTAATTTTTGCATCTACTTGCAATTCAAGACTTCCTTTTTATTAGTCTCAAAGTAAGGAGAAGAATTGGATAGTAATAAAATCATTCCTCTCATCTTTAGAGGCTGTCTCCCTAGCTCATGAACAGTGTTGTACTCTGGATACGGTTGCAATGTAAGATACAGGAGTATCTTCTGATAAGTATACCCATAGTGGGCTTCTTGTCACTCTCAAACCATCTGGAGGGGGCTCTCTGGGGGTGTAAAGGATGCAATCTCATGAGATACTATTTTAACTCAGTGATTAGGAGACATCACAGCTTTAATGGGAGTTCAACTGTGGCTATAGAGAGCTCTTAGAACATTAGGAGACACTTGAAACTACAGCTGTTCTGTCATGGCTTAGATATAACAAAGGTTCAGGTAGATGGAGAGATTAAAGATGACTCCATAAGAGCAATATTTCTACATCTTTCAGAATTTCTAAGTGTGTGGAACTTCACTTAATTATGCAATTCTAGAACACAAACAATATTGAATCATATGTAAAAATATTGAATAGGCATTTTTAAACAACTTGATTGTGTTATAAAGAATATTTAATACTTCATCCTTTTCCATAATAGATAAAAAAATACATCCGTTCCCTTTCTCTTTGCTAGGAAGATAATGAAAACTGAAGCTAAGGAAGCTGCTTTTCACTGGCAATCTCTTCTTGCTGTACTGAACAAGTCTACATTGAATGAAAATGTTGTTTTAAAATCTATGGCAGAATGGCAGTTTGATCCAGAATCTACATCAGGATCAGTTCCAGAAGAGAAATCTGAGGTGTTTTCTTAATTCTTATTGGGAAAAAAAGTTTGGTCATTATCCTAATATTTAGAGATGATAAAAACTGTTCTCAAAACTAACTCTGATCCTTTTGCAAAAGTAGAAGAATACATCTGAGGATGGGCTGAATATACTTAATTATTAATTTGTGGAATAGTTATGGGAAGATGACATTTGTGTCTTCACTTTCACTTGGTTTCTTCAGCCAGAGGAAACTGTGAGAGTCCATTTCTCCTCATGTGAAGTTACATTGTCATTCCCAGTGTGCTGTTACTGCTATACGTAGTGTATAATCAGTCATATGTTTTTTGGTTGAAATCAAGCAAAGCAATGATTACAGAGATTAGTACCGTCAGCCCCTCTGAGTCAAAAGGCTCAGCATAATAGCAAGGGTTTGCAGGATCAGATTTGGGGACTGGTTAGGGAACAAAAATGTTATAACACTCTGGAGTTTGGTAGTGGTGGTAGTACTTCTAATGTGAGTCCATTTTTTCTTTCTTTTCTGTCTCTTTCATTCTCTCTAAGTACCTGACATGGATGTTTATATCCTTAATTTCAGGAGGCACCACTTAAATCTTCCAGTGTAGAGGTATCAGAAGAAGGTGGAAACATCACCAGTTTGTATTCAGCCAGTGCTGATGACATGACGTGGATGGGTCAGAAGATACAGAAGGTACTTTCATAGAACGAGTATTAATCAAAGCCAGAGTTTTCAAGAGTCAGTAGTGATTTGTGGTGCCAAGTTTTATACTGTAAAGGAATCTAGTTTCTAAAGCTTTTCTGACATTTGGACCTCTCTCTAAGGCATTGCAATCTAGACTTTTAGAAATCCCAGGTCAAGGCTATAAACACATGAGAGAAGGTACCTAGCACAACAGGACCTCTGAATACCAAAAGACCACTTCCGCACAAGGAGTAAACTAAAGCAGATTGCCAGAGAAATTGGCTTCCTTTAGAAACTTATAAAGAATTTTCTTCTAAAAGTTGATAAGTTGCACAGAAGATTATTGCCAGAAACCAAGCAGATGCTTGTTCTCTTCTTCCCAAGGGCCAGAATAACAAATTCTACAGCACTGAGAATGCCATATTGTTGAGTATTGATTTAATTACAAACCCCTTGAGGTTTATTTCAGGTTAAGGTTGAGGTGATTATGTTATGTAACCAAAGTTTTTTATAAGTTAAAGTATATCAAAGATCTAACTGTCTACAGAAAGGAGTTTTAGTACTTTGTGAGCCTGGAAACTGCTATGTCAATGTTAGTATAGATTTTTTTTTTATTTTTTTTTTCCCCCAGAAATATGAATTTATGGATGGTAGAAGGTTCTTTCTGATATAAGCCAGAGCTGTACATTTTGTTCAGCTTTTGAGGTTTGATGATAGGACAAAGCAAAATATCATTGCTTTCTGGGTGATCTCAGGAGTGACTTTCCAAATCATGATGCAGTTTCACAAGTGGCTGAAGTCAATCTAAGACATATCGCTGCTGAAAGTGGCACCTTCTCCATCTCGCTCCCAGACATTCCTGTTTCTACTTTGGTGCTGCCACTCATGCTTTGATGTCTATACTGGAATATTTTGGTAAATCCATGTGACTGTGCATACACACGAGTATCACATGACTATTGGTATCAGCTAGGCACAGGTGATGAGAAGCAAAGGTTGAAGGGCAGCAGTGTGGTCCTAGGTTGCTTTAAGCTGCTTGTTAATGACCTAAGAGACACGCGTCTGACTTCTAGAGGATGGAGGCCATCCAATGTCAGAATGATACACCCCTTCCTTTCAGTCAATAGCCATCAGTTTACTTAAAGCTGCAAACTTATTTTAGAAAGCAAATTCCAGAGGTGTGGATTAATTGCAAAATTTTCCCTAAAAGATGAATTGACAAGGTTGTAAGGGCAAAGAAAATTTTACAGCTTCCAGAATGAGTAGCAGATGTTAGTTTACTTGTGTCTTTAAATATCCCACTGGAAACGCTTAGTGACAATGAAAAATCTAAGGAATATAAAACACTTGACAAATTCTGGCAGGAGGCTTTACGCAGTTAAATGTGTCTGTAATTATTGCACTTGTAATTACCTCTTTCTTTAATATTTTCTTTCTTTTAAGCTCTATTGCTTTACAATCAGTTTATAATGTGACCTGGTTGTACAGTCTTTTTTCTCTTGAGCAATTCTAAGAACTATCTTATCGAATTAGGAATATGTCTGTTTCAGTTATTAATCCCTTTGGAGTTTTGTTTTCTGTACAGGTAATGTTCCTTTAGATTATTTCAATCTTTTTTTCTTTTCTTGTCTGTTTTTGTCTTTCAACAACATATCTCTTCTATGCCAGGTCATTAGAGAAGAGACTCAGAAGTTTGCTAACCAGAAGAAAGAGCTGCAAATGGGAATTAAAAAGCTGCGTAAAACTGTGAGTTGCTTACAAGGGTAATGGCTCGGTTTACCAGTTTTGTTTACAAGTGCACTTCCTTTATGGCTATCAGCTCTAGTGCTCAGTTACATTATTGTCATAAACTCTGAGTGGACAGGTAATAAAGAGATGTGCTTCTTCAGGGACTATATGCTGAACCTGCCAGGAACTCCTGTCTGGTTCTCAGTTTCCTTTGCCCTTATACCTTGAGCAATCTGTCCCCTCAGCAGGCTGGTTTCTGTGTGTCTAACAACCTTTCATTATAGAAACTACTATCATCTCCTCTTCCTTCTGTTTCCTTCCATAAAACCTCCTATTAGCAAGAGGATAAAGCAGAGGGCCATCTACAGTAGTCTACCCAGGACCGTGTCCACACAGATTTTTATTATCCCCAAGGATGGGGACTCCCTGACCTCTCTGGGCAACCTGTTCCAGTCCTCAGTCAGCCTCACAGTAAAAAAGTGTTTCCTGATGTTTGAGTGGCACCTCTTGTGTTTCAGTTTGTGCCCATTGCCTCTGGTCCTGTCACTGGGCACCACTGAAAAGAACCTGACTCTGCCCTCTCAGCACCCTCCCTTCAGGTATTTATAGACATTGATGAGATTTCCCCTCCCAGGCTATTTCTTTTTTAGGCTGAAGAGCTCCAGTTCTCTAAGCCTTTCCTCATCTGAGAGATGCTCCAGCCCCATAATCACCTTCATTGGACTCTCCAGTACATCCATGTCTCTCGCCTCCCTCAAGCTATTAGCACAACTCTCAGTACAGCCCAGGATACTGTTAGCCTTTTTTTGTGACAAGGGCACATTGCTAGCTCAGGTTCAACTTGGTGCCCACCAGGACCCCCAGCTACTTTCCTGCAAAGCTGTTCTCCTGTTGCTCAGCACTGACCATGTCCTGGTGCACGGGGCTGTTCCTACTCAGGTACAGGAATTTGCTCTTCCCTTTGTTGAACTGTGTGAGATAGATAACAACTTTATTAAGCTCTCACAACCAGAGAATAAAGAATTGTGTACTACAGGTTCTTAGAAAGTATACAGAACTTCACATATAACATCCAAATCAACTGTAAGTGAAAGATGAAATATATTCACATAGTACTCTCTGTCACTTGTTACAGGCAGGATATTCTACCAATTACCATGAAGCAGTTTAAAGCGGGGGCAATTAAAATAATTTTCTCTGGTATCAAGTTCTATAGTGTTAAAAACATAATTTCCTCTATTCACATTCAAATTACTTTTTATTCCTTATACTTATTTTTAAACAGATTCAGAAAATGATGCATGAAAATGAGCAGGTGCCAGACATTGAGAAACTGGAGCAGCAGGAGTTCAACCTGGACGCAGAAGAACAGGGAAGAGCGCAAGCAGAGGCTGAACAAGAAGTGGCCAGGGTATGACAGCATGAGGGGAGAACATTTTAAAACTAGCAGTGAAAAGGAGAATGAATGACCAAAGAACAGAGGATGATCTCAAAGTTGCTGGGAAGCAGGAAAACTTAAAAGTATTATAAGTCACTTTCTGAAGCAGATGAAGCTGCTGATGCAGACACTGCCAACTGGAATATGATCTATGCCAGAAACTATGAATTTGACACTGTGGCCTTGGGCACGTTGCTGAAGTTCTATAATGATTTTCTTCACATGTAAAATGGTGCCTTTCAGTAGTATGCAATATAGTTTTTGGAGATGATAGCTCTGATAGTCTAGGATGATGAAATATCGGTAATTCGCTTCATCTGTTAGGTTTCTTTCAATAACTCAATACCAGTTGCCTGGGTTATTTTGCACCACATCTTTTTATTTTCTTTTCTGTATCTTGAAAGGTGAGGAAGGAGATTGAGATGGAGAATTTAGCCAACCGTTATTTGCAGGATGTCATCAAACATGAATGCTGGGATGCTATGTGTGTAAAAGGACGTGCAATTAAGGTAACCTCTGCTTTCTAACTCATTTTCTGCAGTAGTTTATTGATTCCTTAAAGTACAGAGACAAAATAAATATAAGTGTAAGACATTTCTGACTTGCTATGGTATGGGAAAAAACTTACTTCTTCCCAGGGCTCTTGAAAATCTTTCATTCTGATTATTTTGTCTGAGCTTGGCTGATTTTACCTTCTAAGATGGGTAAAAGTGCTGATAAGCAAATAAGCAGTTCTATGATTCCTTGATTTCAGAGAATATCTGTATGCAGTGTTAATAAAAGGAGAGGTAAATACTATTTTTCTGGGTGCAGTCAGTATGACTTCTGCTACACAAACCATAAAGGCAAAATTTAACCCTGATTTTGCCTATTTTAAACAGATGGAGAGCAGTCAAACTGGTGATACTGGATTATCTCAAGGGTGGTGAAAGACCAAGTCATTTTACAAAAAAATCTAGTTCTGATTGAATTCCACGGATAAAGAGGCCACATCTGTAGACTATTTAAAAAAAAAAAAAGGCAAATTTTAAACTGACCATTTTCAGTACCAAAAAGGCCACTGTTTTTTGTCTTACTCCTGTATTTTTACTATATTGTCTATATTAATTGATCCTCAATTTTATTCCTCATTTTAAGAAGCCTTTATAACTCTTTAGTATTCAGGTGTTGAATAAAATTAATTGATAGATGCATTCTGAAGAACTTTTTACTTCAGGGTTTTGGTGTTTTTTCTTAAAAATTTGAACAGTGCTTCCATATGGCTTGTGAAGTGAAGAATTATCCACTGAAGAAATATGGTAAAGAAGAGCTGGAAAATTTGGAGAAAGTTCTCCGGTTAAAGAAGATTGAGACAGCTGATCTTAAGGTACAGTCTCTTTGAAGTACTGCGTAAAGGCATTTCAGATCAGAATGCTCTGAGTTGGCATCCTAATGCTTCTTTACATTTCTAAAGTCCATTTTCTTGACATAGAAATTGTCCAAAACAAATTTAAAGAGATAAATTCCTGGTCTGGTGGGTGGTGTCCCTGCCCATGGCAGGGGATTTGGCACAAGATGGTATTTAAGGTCCCTTCCAACCCAAACTATTCTATGATTCTATGAAATAAAGATGAAATGTGGTTTTACTCAGAACAAATGTGTAAGTATTAAAGAATCACAGAACAGCTGAGAAGAGCCCTTTGAAAGTCATCTAGTCCAGTCCTCCTAGAGCAATTTACTCAGGGTTGTGTTCAATCAGATGTGGAATATCTCCAAGGATGGAAGATTCCGTGACCTCTATGGGCTACCTCTTCCCATGATTGACAACCCTCACAGGAAAAGTGTTTTATTCTGTTTAAGTTGGATGTCTTGTATTTTGATCTATACTAATTTCCTCTCAATCTGTCACTGAGCACCACTTAGAAGAGTCAAGCTCTGTTGTTCCTACTCCCCACAATCAGGTTTTATATGCATTACTGAGATCCCCCCAGGCCTCCTCCTTCTTCAGGCTAAACAATTCCAGCTCTCTCAGCTTGTCCTTGCGTGTTAGATGCTTCAGACTCTTAATTGCATTAGTGACCCATCGCTGGACTTGTCTCCAGTCTGCCCATGTCTGCCTTATACTGGGGAACCTGCAAATGGATCCAACACTCCAGATATGATCGTTTCAACTTGTATTATTTTGATCGCTGAGCTTAACTGCAGAATATAACCTCTAGAATATTTTTCATGCATGTGCCACTGGATTGTCTGCAAAATTAACAGTTATGTTTGTGATATTCAGGTTCAGAAGAATAATCTTGAGATTGATTCTGAGACTGTATCACCCAAGGAAGAATTACAGAAGGCAGAGGAAGTAGCGGCTGATGGTAGTGCATCTTCTTACTGCCTGGTTGGAAGTCTGAGCTCTCAGTATGGTGGAGACACATCTATCCTGTACCGCCAATGGGACTTGCACACCAGGGAGCAGAAAGTCAATCAGATAGTATTATTGAAGGTGATGACTTCTTGAATTTTTATTACTGCAGTGATGCCGTTGTATCTGTTGGTTCTCCCAGCAGCCACAGCCACTGTCAGGTTTTGGGCATCCTGACACTGTACAATGGAGAGTTGCACAGGGCTCTGAGTTTCTGAGATGAAAGCTGATAAATGCACGTGGTGCAATAGAGCACCGTGTGGATTTGCCAGCTCAGGTCTGGAAGAAATACATTTTTTGAAATTGGTTACCCAATTTAAGGGTATCTGTATTTTTCCACTGGTGCTTCTGTTTAGGAGTTGGTATAGCCAAAGCTGGCTTGTACATGCTTGTACACAGCATGCCTGTGAAAACATGACCTCTTTCCATATTATTTTCTGCTGAATGAAAGATCAGCTGGTTCCTACCCCCGTTTCCTTTCTCTCCAGTCTTGCTATCCCTGCATTTGGAGTCTTCAATGTTTCTGTTGTTTATTATTCATTACTATCAGACTCTCTTACTCCTCTTACCCTGGCCAGTTCATTAAGTAGTAAACATGCCACAGAGTAGGCTTTTTATGGAGATGATCTACAAGGGTAGAAGTGGTTAAACTACTACAAAGCATTGCCTCCACAGAGCTCTTTAAGGCTGTAAATGGTAGCAGAACTCAATGATTATGCACTGTAACACATAAAATCTAGTAGATACACTAGTGTTTAAAGTAGATAAGGAAGAAACACAAGGAGCACTTTTAGGTGTAAGCTTGGATGTAATAAGATCTTTCTGTCTGGCTTTAAAGATGCATATTACATATCTAAGTGTAGATACTTATTCAGTGTTCTTGGCCAACACAGCAAGCCTGCTGAGAGCTAGATGGCCAACTAGACACTGAGCACAGCATTTTTTCTCCCAGCAACATTGCACCTTATCTGCCATCCTGACTTACTACATCCTAACTTATTATTATAGTAAATCAGTAAAATGATCATGGACACAGATATTGATTGTAATACAAATTGCAAACAGCTAGCATCTCAAAATGTGAAGTTTAATGGCAGAACTGATATTCTTTTCGTGTTTCATTTTACTAAATTGACATAGTAGGAGAGACGTGTGGTTTTTTCTTAATATTCTCCTTTGCTGAGATTAATTATTTAGCTTAAAGGAAGAATTAACCCACTAAGAATATATGCTTTTAAAAATAATTTTAAAATCTCGAGTGTTTTAAAAAAATTACTTTCCAATGTTTGTTTATTTAATGGGCACATTTTACTTACATATGTCTGACAGAAGATCACATGAAAGCATATCAAAACTGCAGGTTGCATCACTTAAAAATCAGGAAAGTGTGTGCTTAACTCTGCCTCCCTGAATCTGAGATGTACAATCTCTAGATTTACAAGTCATGTGTTTTTTTTCTTTGAAGCCCCTTCTTTCAGCTAAAGAGTGCAAAAAACAGCAAATAGAAGGCAACCTAATTTTTTATCTGGTTTTGGCAGCAGTATCTTTCTTTCAGAGTCTTCTAACAACGCTTGAACTCTGCCCTTATGATTTTCACAAAAGGACTTTACCGGTTTATCTCCGTGACATACAAATACACACATTTATGATTGTGATGGCTTGAGGAGTGGGATGTAATCATGGATGGATGTGATTTGTGAAGTATTGTTGTCTCCTATTTTGGTATTTCAGGACATTATTTACAAAGTGAAAACTGCTTTTAATAAGGAATTTGACATAGTTGCACGTCAAAAGGAGCAGGAGATAGCAAGAGTGAAAGAAAGAAACCTGAGGGTCCGAGAAATCTTGGCACAGCTTGACCTCCAAGTGGAAGTGTGGGAGCCAGCTCTTACTGATGATGAGATACCGGAGCGAGCGCTCACTGTTCAGGATTCAGAGGTGTCTGAAAAACAACTCTTTCTCTTTCAGTCACTCAAATACAGTTCTCGAATTCTTGTTACGTCCAGACATTAGTTATTACTGAAAAGCCTTACACCAGATGCATCTGTGTACTTGAAATCATCTTCTTTACTCTTTTGCTTCCCTTCCCTTTTCAGGGAGAAAACATAAGTCAATGTGAAATGAAAAAAATGTATGCAATCTTAATTTATTGCTTTTATACATTTTTACTTGCCCATAAATTAGATAGAAATTCCCTGTTTCTGACTATACAATTCAAACCAGGCTTGCAGGATTTACTTCCATAGATTCAGGTTTCTCTGTTTACTCTGAGCACCATTTTGAAACAAGCTAGTTTCAAACTAAGTATCTAGGTACTAAAACATACCTAGTACTGTACTTATAAATTCAGTTCATAATTTATAAAGAAACACCATTTTTCTTATACAATATGTTCCACTGATTTAATCTGGTTTTTTTGGTCAGTCTTTCCTCACTTCCCTCTTCTCTCCCAGCAGTCCTTTTTATTCCACTGTCAGAAAAGGTATGCACAAAACACAACTAACATCAAAAAAATTATGGTAGCTCACATTTCAGCTTTTTAAAAAAAGCTTTTGGAGCTGTTCAAAAGAACAATTTGAGGAATATTATCATAGAGCAGAGATACAAAAAGCAGTAAGGATTAGTATTGCGCCATCTTTCCAAATAGTCCATGTGTGATCATGTTTGGAGAAAAGAACCCTGATATGAACCTCATTTTCTTCCTTTAGATTAAAGTTGAAAAATATTTGACTCAACAAGAGAGAGAGAAGGCAGAAATGCTGGCTAAGCTTGAAATGGAAAGACGCCTTGCTGCTACGGTACTTAAAGTAGTATCCTTTTTACTGAATAGGCCTTTGCCTCTGGTTAGGCTTATTTAGTTAATGCTGCACTAGAATAATCCAGTAATGTAGTATGGAAGAATACATTTAAATGGTAGTTAATGATGATGTGTGCCTTTTCCCTCTTATTATCGTTTATAATCAGATCTACATAGACCAGCTGGGGGAAAAAAAGATTTAATGTTAGGCTTACAATTTTTAAAAACGTGCTTAGTGGTAATTAAAAATACCATATCAGGTAGCTGAGGACTAGATACATTTCTAAGTGCGTGCTACTGCTCAATCAAGAGCTTTGTGCTTGATACGTGTTTGTTGACTAAGCAGCCTCTTTTCTTCAAGGATTAGACTAGAAGATCATAATTCTTTCCTCTGGCTTTAAAATGCATCTGTGAAAAGCCTAAGATGGTTCTGACCCCAAGAGAGATGCACAATAAGACAGTGTCACTACAAATTCCTTCATTCTAGCCTTCCAACTGGCCAGGAGTAGCCTATGCCTATGTATTCTTTCCAAAGAATATTTGGTATATGAACATCTATCCACCAGAAAAAACACTTGAAACTTTTAGCATATTTCACTCACATCATCAAAGAGCATAAATCTACTAGTGACACACAGTATAATTGTACGGGTGACCTAGAGATGAGCTATCCTATTATCACTCCCAAAAATTCCAGTTACCACACTTATTTTGTACCCTAAAGTGTTTTTTGTGGTCATTCCCAGGACAATGAAAGACTGCGTGCTCTTGATGACATGATGGGTGGAGTGCTAGAAGTCAAAAAAGAAGACATCTTGAAAATGGTGAGCTGTCTCTCTTCCAAATCATTTAGGTATCTTGTGGGCTTTTAAGTAAATGTGAAAATTAACTAGCAAATATTTCCAACCTGAGTGATAAAAAAAGATTGGAGAATTATAGAATTGCGTTATGGCTAGATAGATTCTGTAAGAGACTCTACGCTGGACTTAAAAGAGACCACAAGACTCCAGTGCCTGCATATGATTTGCCCATCAGCACCTGTCTCTATCACAGCAGAATACTGTAGGAAAATAATCTAGTATTAGCATTATAAGAACTGTATTGCTGGGGTAAGGGTCTATTATCCATCACTGTGATCTTACAGAAAAATATTGTGTTCCATTTAACTCAGCAACGATAGAGAGTACAGGAGTAGAGGAGGGAAAGGATGTGAAGTGTCACAGAAGAAGGATAGGGCAGACCCAAGCAGTCTCCCTGGAACTGCTCTGTTTGGAAAATTAGGACTCCACTTAGAATTATAAATTAGCATTGAGTTAGATTTGGGGTTCTGAAAGAAAAAATATTACATATCTTGTACTGACAGTAGTATGTTTGAATGCAAAATACTTGTATTTCACAAGACCCCATAGTGAATTCCTGTAAGCAAGTGAGCGAGAATACACAATATATATACATCAAAAATGCTGGTGCAAGCAACAGACCAAAGAAACAGAATATATGTTACTTACATTTAAGGGTTGTCCCTTACTGACCACTAATAAATACCTTTCATTGAATTTGATGTGAGCTATAGTTTGTTTGTGTGCTGATGGAGAATTAATATTGCTTTTGACGCATATTTGTCTTTAATATTTCCAGGAAATTCCTCCACCTTCATTTATATCCAAGCCGGAGCATGTTTGGAATGATGAAGAGAAGAAAATATTTAGAGAATATGAGAAAAAAGTCGAGGAGCTGAATGAAGAAAAAGAAAATTATAGAAGGGTAAATTAAAATGAGCAAAGGAGTGGTTTTGTTCACAGTGCTCATGAACAAAGCTTCTGATCTTTCTTGGGAGCTAC
The DNA here is from genome assembly GCA_033628505.1 of Tringa tobata. Lineage (NCBI taxonomy): Eukaryota > Metazoa > Chordata > Aves > Charadriiformes > Scolopacidae > Tringa > Tringa tobata. Next base: position 5,373,930 of record JAHREE010000098.1, read on the forward strand.
TTCTACAAATGAATACTAATAAATAGAATAAATGAAGAACAAAGATCCTGGGGCATATTAAATAAATCCTAGCTTAGACAATAAAGTAAGGCAATCTCTACTTATACCAATTAATACATGCCAAAACTTGCGATATCTGGCAAAAAGTTACCTTTTCTTCACAAACGTATTCCTAAAATGTTTTTTTCAGGCTCCAATCCCAGAGTTGCTGATTCTATACACAATAATACCATTATTTTTATCCTTCAAAGTGGTATTTGGACAACATAACTTGCTAACCTGGCCGCACTCTCCTTCCAAACAAGTAATTTCTGGGACCTTTTGACTGAAGGATACATTTCCATATTGTGCATTCTCCAGCATCTGATATACTATATCAGAGCTTCTTTGTTCCTCCAGATATAATATTGCTGCTGCTGTCCTTCCTTTCCCTAGGCACTGGAAAATGAATTGGAGAAACTTGAAGCTTCTATCCAGGAAACAACAAAAAATTTTGATGACACTGTGTGCAAACTCTCTGAAAGGAAAGTGAAATCAGAGATGGTCATCTATCAGGTATCACAAAGAACATTAATTTTTCATCTCTGCCTCTGTGCAAGAGGAATGGTAACATTTTTATTACAATCTTTTCACAGGAAGAACTTAAAATAGTCAATCTCGTTTATGCTTTACTGTTGGATGAAGAGTTGGACGCTAGAGAAGCTGGACTTCATAATTTCCTTGTGAAAAAAGAGAAAGAAAAAGTAAGTTATCATTTGGGATGCTGTTCTTGGAAAATGTATAATATTTACAATATAGTTTTTTGTGAAAACTGCTCTTTTCAAATCAAAATTTTGACATAAATGATTTTCTGACAATTTACAAGGCCACTGATTTTTTTTTTCAAGTTGTACAGGTGACATGCATTATAAATACATTTGGTTTTGAATAGATACTCATCTTGGTTCAGCTGGTGTTCTTTGGTAAACTCCATACGTTCAGAAGAGCTTCCTGCTAATTGTTTGCTATATATAATTTTTTTTATATCCAGTATTAAGCTGGAAGCACCAATTATGATGCTTTTATGACAGAAAGATGCACAAAAGCATGTGTAACGCCGTCACATTTTTCACTGAGGTGTCTAATGTAGGCCTGGGCCACACCGACTTGTGTTTGCCAGTTCAAAGCATAGACAAAAAACCTGGAGAGCACAAGTAGTAGATCTGGATTTCAATACAAGTGCTTGCTGCTCACAGTAATGATTTTGAGTGACAGCTCTGATTCCTGCGTCCTGCCAATACCTGTGTGACTCAGGTGACCTAAATAGTGGTAGCCTGTAGGTTGGTTCTGGCTCCTGGGACAATATTATCCCACTTTGTCTTTGTGGAGCTGTTCCTGATTCCATGGAGAAGGTATTAACGGCTCCCCATGTCAGATCTCCTACCCGACACGTACAGACCTCTGTGCTTGGAGCTGCAGGCAGCCGTTGTGAGCTACAGAGAGAGGTTCCAAAGTAGGCATCTCGCCCCTACCACTGAATAGGCTGAACTAGTTCTGAAATTATCTGAGGCCAAGTGTGTACCGGCTTATATTTTTCAAAATACATCTTTTCTTTTTCATTTTTTTTAAATTTTCTAACAGTTTCCATTGGTATATCTGTTGATCCATGCGAACTGCCAAATACAACAAAACAGTCTCCCCAGCACAGTATAAACATTTAACAGCTTCAATAAAACAGATGAGCTTAGTATCCTGACGTGTAGCAGAACTGTGCTGTGACAACAGGGAAGCTGCATTCTAAAATGAAGATCCCTCCACTGAGCAGCATTTGAGAATTTTTGACCAGTCTTACCTATGATGACATCAAAGGAAAAAGAAATCTCTATGCAAGTGAAAACAAGCATCAGCATAGGTCTTGACATTCAAAGTTTTAACAGAGGAGTTGTAAGCAGCTGTATAAGATATTTCTTACACAGATTTCTTAATTTCTTTAGCACTGGAGTTTAATTTCACACCTTCTCACCTTTTAGCAGTATCTACAAGTAACTCCCTGAAGAAGGCGTTATACTGTTAGTAAAAATAGCTCACAGGGTTTTCTCTAGAAATAAGAAAGAGTCAGCTTCATCAGTGTATGTGAATGTGCTTCTGTTGGCTGAGTTTCATTCCTGAAATCTTTTGGTTTTGCTGTAGGTCAAGATTGCAAGAACAATCCTGACTACAAAAAATAAAATTGAAGCTTACATAGACATCTATGAAAATGTCGTAGCTGAAGGGAAGGTGAGATTCTCGACAAACACGAGGAGATCCAGGAATTAAAATATTAATGCTGTGTCTTGTTAATGAAAGGAACATACTTCATTGTAAGCATGGGATGAGTTCTGGTCAGCTTGCTGATCAAGTCTAGATTCCTGTGATGCTCGGGAGCACTTGGAAGAGCACCATTTTCTGTATTTCTAAGATATGGGCAGGTTGATGCCCTTTTAAAATTAGCATTGTGGTAACATGCAAGCTTTCTGTTCTCCTCCTAGAATCTGGAACATGGTTTTACAAAGGAGTTTGCTGACGTACCTGCCAATCTCCTTGATGAACTTTTCCAGCTTTACAAACATCGACCGAAGTAAGATCCCCCTGATTCCATCTGTTTAAATGCTAGTATTTCTTTTGTGTAAAGAATGACAATGCTATTTATTCCAGTAGCCTAAATTATTTTGATAATCGGTAGACTGCCTGCTTTTTATTGGATAGTTATCAATGGTTGATTTCCTATCATACTAAGTTTGCTATTTTGCATACTTGTATTTCCTTATTCACCCCACACAATCTGTTTTAAATGCAATCTAAATAATCATCTATTCTCAAAAACATATATTCTTATGTTTTGTAAGATGCGGTCTTACCTATTTTCTCTTTGCAAGAGATTGAGAGTCTAAAATATTCATAGTTGTTTGTGAGCTTCTTTTATGCAAGAGAAAAAAACAGGTAAATACTGTATGTACTGTGTATGTGCACTAGGACCCAGGAGACAGAAACTCTTCTTGACACAGATAACCTCTACTACAGGGGTTGTTCCAGCTCAGCTGAAGATTACAAAGGTGCACGTACCCTTTTAATGAAAGCCATGGATGAACTAGATAGTCCCGAGCACATGCCCAATGGCTTAGACCCATCTGTATGGGAACATTTTTGTCTAGCCAGACGAAATAAAATTGAGAGTGAGGAGCTGGTACGTAAAATTCTTTCTTTTGCCACTATACTTCTTGATATTTTCAGGTCTTACACTTCTGTGGAGTTTAAATGTAAGGTCCAAGCTAGTGCTGAAATGACAATGCAGAACACATAAGCCACATTTCAGTTTGAAAGTTGCTTCTGGCCACGTTCAATTCAGAATAATAGAAATGTCACCAAGGGAAGCCAGCTCTAGTTCTTCTTCAGAGGAAAAACTAGCATATTAATGTGGACAGATTTGATCAGAATGACAGTGACCTTGATATGGTTTCATTTAAAAAAAAAAAGAAAAGATAATTACCAAAAAACTGTTAAGGTATTTGATTTCCATGCTCTGTTGGAGATGTTCTCTCCCATTAGCATTCTACATCATTTCCACCAATGCACTCCCATAGTTTTCTAGAACCCCAGGAGCAATTCTTAACAAAGGGTGTTGCTGGAAAGTTCTGGCAAGCTATTTGTTCTGTTTAAAAGCATGAAGGTGTAAATCAAAATTATCCAGAGACAAGAGATACATGACCTTTGACCAAGAGATAAGGAAATACCATTTCCCTTCATATGAATAAACTATGCATAAATGAATAAATGACTTTCTGAGCAGAGCATAAGGACTATAACCTCTCTGTCTCATGTGCTCTACTGGGATTCTAAAAATATCAGGCTGCATATTTATACAGAAATATGGCTTCTTAAGAACTTGTCTTCTCTGTTCTTTAAGAGGCTTGCCCCGACATACTGGCAAAGTTGGAAATGTTTAGAATGTCACAATATTGCTTGCTTAGGTGAAATGGAAGTTGCTGACACTGGAAGAGATGGAGGCCTTTCTCCAGAGAAGAGCAGATGACAACGAGAAGGTTAAGTCAGAAATAGAAGCCATTTTCCAAGAACTCAGTTGGTAATTTTGTTTCTTTTCCTATGTTCAGCTACATGTTAATGCTCCACCAACTCAGAACCAAAACTGACACACAGAATTAAACAGCTGTGTTATCCAACAGTCTTTTATCTAGGATTCCCCTAAGAGACCTGTGGTATTTCTGACACGAGGTGTTACTGCAGCCTGTGTCAGCAGGCCAAGCCAGTCTTAATGTACCATTATAAGTAACGACATCAGTAAGGATGGCAGTGTGGTCTTCAACACAAACTGACTGCCCCAAGAGCTACATCATACAGTGAATCCCCCAGAGCCTTCAAGGCCATATATGTGCTCGGTTAAATTCCACACCTAAGTTACAGTGATCACTCCTAATTGCAATATGGTGCTCAGTCACATGACACCTGTTTTCCATGAGCTGCTTGGACCTGAAATACCTCATTTTTTCATGTACGTGGTGTAATTTCCACATTTGTTGTCATTCAGGAACAAATCCCAGGATGAATTATACAAGAAAAGAGGTGCTGGCTCAGAGTCTTCTCCATTTCTTTTTCAGTTGTTGATAAGATAAGGACTTTCAGTAAGGACTCTTTCTCTCAGAATATCTGCTAGTTTACGTTAAACTGAATCCAGTGGTTGAAAATTTCCTGTATGGAAATAAGTTGCAAATTCTGTAGTTACTTTGGGCACAAATAGAAGACAGGCTGTCAAACGCTAACCCCTACATGAACATAACACTTACAAGTAATAAATTAAAACATTTTGAGAATGATGGGAGGGTTTATATAATCCTACTGAAATCATAGAATGTTTCTGGTTGGAAGGGACCTAAAAGATCATCTAGTTTCAACCGCCCTGCCATGGGCAGGGACACTTCCCACCAGACCAGGTTGCTCAAAACCCCATCCATCCTGGCCTTGAACACTTCCAGGGATGGGGCAGCCACATCTGGATGTGGATGGGCAACCTGTTCCAGTGTCTCACCACCCTCACAGGAAAGAATCTCTTTCTGGTATCTAATCTACTTCTAACCTCTTTCCATTTAAAACCATGAACCCTTGCTTGGTAGTGTCTCGGTGACATCCCTGATCCAAGCCCCGATAAGCAGACACCTCTCTAGAGAGTGTGTCAGGTCAGCAAGTTGGGTGCCTCTGTATTTTTCAGAAGAGAGTCGCTTACTATTGTCACCCATCGCCTTCTCTTAGTTGCACTGGTTGTTGTACAGGGAGCAGATGGGGCTGCCTTACCCAGCTCCAGCCTCTCTCCTCATGTGACTGGTCTTTCCTCTTCAGTCTGCAGAGCGGTGAAGCGGTTCTGCAAGGGCACCTCAGGCTTCAGGGAAAGTCTCTTCCTCCTGCTGGTCCTTGCCATTGCAAGTTTCCACTCTTCATTATTGTCTCCTCTCCCTTCTGTGTGTGCCAGTGGGGGAGTTTTTGGTTGGTTGATTGTGGGCTGTGGGTTCGTTGCAGACTGTGCTTAGAACCAGCTCTCTAACTCCTTCTTGACCTCCCTGATGCTGTGCAGCCTCCTCACTGCCTCCTGCAGCTCAGCCACCTCATTCAGGAGTTCCTCCACCTATGTGTGTGCCCATGTGGGCACGCGTTTGCAGGCAGGTCTGGCCACTTATCTCTGCCCCAGGAGAAGGGTGCAGGCACTCCCAGCAGTCTGAGCTCTGCGCTGCAGCCTCTCCCTTCAGCAGGTCCATCTGGCTGGAGGCATCGGCCACTGCTGGGGCAGATGGTGCAGACCCCCCAGCCAGAGCTGCAGCCTTTGCTCTCACACCAGTGCCCACCATTCTGCCTTGAGGGTCGGGTAGGATAAGTAGCCTTGACCTGTGCAGATGGTCACAGACCATCACTAAACATTGTTTTTGCTTTCTGCCATTTTAGGCTGCAGGAAGAGAAAATCAAACTTCAGATGAATTTGACTGTCCAGTTTTTGCTAAAACAAGGACAGGTGGAACTGGAAAGTACTGAGATCCCAGACTATGCTGATGCCATTCTCATTAATAAGGCTATTATTGAAGAACTGAACTCCTCTATCATGGTAATTTACATTATTTGAAGGAAATTTAAGTGTTTTAAACAAATGTATTGTCCTTCGGGAGCTCTGCTTTTTTTCCACTTTGACATCTAGTTTCAATTCATCACTACACCCTCCATTGTAATCTAGAAGCTATTAAGAATTCTATAATGTCTCCTATCATGATGTAAAGTTGCCATACAGGCTGCTTTCTCCGTGTTTGATCAATACACCTCAGATGAATGAAATGGCAACAGTTTTTAGGCACACCATCAGTTACACACATGCTGTAAATAGAAAATGCTAATATCCTGGGGACCAGTCAGGAAATTCCCTCAAGGCAAACTTATAGTTAAGAAGCATTAGGATTTAAAAAATTAATACAGTTTTTTATATAAGGTGAAATTATATAATGTGATCCTATAGATATGTATAAAAATTATATATAATTTATATAAGGTGATCCTACTTAAAACAGTTCTTCATACTCTCATTAAAGGGTCTTTTCTTAAGCATTCTGGCTGTACAAAAAAAGGCTTGTTACTGCTACTGCACAAAGCCTTCAATAACAACTGCAGAATACCTTACACAGAGCAAATCTGTATTCTGTAGAGTCAAAATGCTTTTGCATTTATATAATAGAGATAAAGATGGAGAGAGGTTAGTTGTCATTTTCTTCACCTCCTTCCATGATCCAAGGCTGTGGCACAGAGGATAAAAGGGAACAAAATTCCACAGAAGGTAACCATCTGGAGCAAAGTCTGGAAGCAGACCACAGTATAGCTTGTTTTCCTTACTAAAATTATAACTGTGGAAGCTTGCCCATCTTGTTGGAAATAATTATTCCATAATCCGTAAAGTGTGTTAATGAAGATTAATCTATTTTTTTCAGGCCCAAGGAGAAAAAAAAATTGCTAGCATGGTGGAATGTAAAGACTTCTCTAAAGGGATACTTCAGCTGGAATGGGAACACAAGAAAATGAGAATGCAGATAGAAGATCTGAAACAGAAGGCTCGGGATATTGTAACACTCCCTATTTCAAAAGATCGCCAGCTAGTGAGTTACTCTCTCTAATTTATATTTTGACTGCGGGAGATTTTGCTGCCCATACCTGTAAGATCATTTATACCTCTTAAGTCTCTTACTACTATGGAAAAACCTGATGCCTAATAGGTCAACAATTAAGCTTTCAAAGGGAAGTTTTACTTTTGAGATTGCTCATTGATGTAGTTTGGGGTGTTCAGGTGTAAACAAAGGCAAAATTAGCCCTAACTCTCAGTGTTTCAAAATTGGCACTGAGAGTAAGGAATCAGGATTTTGCAGCCACAAGGAAGAGATCTTTTAAATAAAGCACCATAACTTCCTTTTAAGTGAAAGGTCTGAGGTGCCCCCATCTGGTATCTCGCAGAAATACCATAACATTTGCTCAGTGTACAAAGATTGAGCGTTCCTACAGGAGCCTCACTGAGCCCTGCTCACTGCCATTTTCTGGCCCAGCAGCAGCAGGAGAGGGAATTGTTTGCCACATCTGGCAGGCAAGAGCCAGCAGCTGGCCAGCAAGTCAGCACCCACATAGCTTTGAACAAGCCCAGATGGCAGGCCAGAAAGCATAGGTAAAGGTTGTGGGAGAGCCCCAAGGGTAGCAGTGGGAGAAGAGAGGTTGTAGGGGAAGCCTGAGGGCATCGCAGTATGGGATGTAAACTGCAGAGAAAGCTGATGGTTTTGTGGCAATGAGGTGAGGAGCATAAAGGTTTGGAGTAAGGGGAGCGTGAGGATGGGTAGGCTGGAGATATTGCTGGGGGAAAATGCACAGGGAAAATGAAGAAAGTTGGAGAGCAAGTAAGGATATTGGAGAGTTGGAGAGCAGATTAGGAAATTAGGAAATGGCCTCAAGTTGCACCAGGGGAGGTTCAGATTGGATATTAGGAAAAATTTTCACACTGAAGGGGTTCTTAAGCCTTGGAATGGGCTGCCCAGGGAAGTGGTTGAGGCCCCATCCCTGGAGGGATTTAAAAGCCGGGTTGTCATAGTGCTTAGAGCCATGGTTTAGTGATGGTTTTTATCAGAGTTAGGTTGATGGTTGGACTAGATGATCTTAAAGGTCCCTTCCAACCCAGACAGTTCTATGATTCTATGATATTGTAATTCAATTAAAAGATTAAAAGAAAATCCAAACCACATGTTTTGCTCAGGCTTCATTTGTTTTGCTGCTCTCCCAACTGCTTGTTCTCTTCTGAATCACAGCAAAGGGACTTCCATAACACCAACAAAACAGTTTTCCAAAAAGGTGATGTGACAACACACTGAAAACTTCTTGTAGCAAATTTATCACCAGAGTGTTCCCGTTAGCTCAAACTTCATTTAAACTGATGAGCAGAACTATTGCCCTTCAGAGAGAGTTAGACTTGCCCATAGCAAAGGCATATACTGGTTTAGTTGGAATCTGAATGCTCCGAGGGGCTTGAAATGTGGGGTTAGTAGGAAAGACAAAGCAACAGAGATCCCAACAATAGGAACAGAGAGAAAGACGGCTTAGATAAATGTGTGCAGGCAAGAACCTGAGAACACCTCGAGTGAGGGCTATGAATGAAGCAGTTTGGTGCTGTAGGCAAGGAGCCTGCTGGGTCTTCCCTGTTTCTCCTCTTCTAACTAAACTAGAGCAGTCCACAAAATTTTACATGTCACTTTGGATGGACAGTGCTCTGGAAGGATGAATCTACATCTTCAGAAACCTGTCTCTGCCCATCATGGGTCATACAGCCTGTCTTCTCATTGTCATTTGCTGAAGAGATATTTTCGTAGCAGTGTGCCCAAGAAAAAATCTTTAATAAATTCTCTGAAACTTGAATTACTATCCAGATATAAGAACAACAAAAGAAGTAAGAATTACTAGGAAGCCACTTGACAGGAAATAATCACTTTCTTCTCTGGCCGAATTTTCTTGGTCTTTGTTTCCATTAACACATAATAGATAACATTCTTTTTAACAGCTGTACAGTCTAGTATTCACACAGCATCCAAGAATGTCCTGAAAATGTCCATTTATGATAACTAGTAAGCCTTTCCACTGTGCAGAATTCTAGTTTTTTGAGTTTCGTATATTATGATTGTCTTTACAGAAATGTGGAATTGTTGAGAACAAACAGGCTTAATAAGATGGTTTCTTCCTGTTTTTAATTCTTCAGTTCCTAACTGTGCTGAACTATGACAGCCGCATTGCCCACCGCATTTCAGTGATGGAGCAGACTCTTGGCATCATGGATGAGGTAAATCCCAAGTGAACCACTCCATTTTAGAGGCACGTCCTTCATTTAAATGCAAGTCCTCTCCTTTGTTAGCAAGATGTGTCTGTAAGGAATAACTGCAGCTGGTGTAGGCATGCTAACTCTTCAGGTAATGCAAGGACTGTTGGAGCAGAGCCATAACAGCACACACAGATTGATATATATATATATATATCTCCATGTATTTATTCATTTGGCTTTCAATAGTTTCTTCATCCTGTGCTGAGATGTCTGCTGCAGCAGTTCTGCAAAGTCTTTGGAGCCAGTCATCACTGTTGCATAGATCAACCCTATGGAGAGAAATCCACTTGCTCTGTTACTGGAATTAAATGCTTCCTGAACATCTGGTGCAGATCTGCTCATCACTTCTTACCCAGCACTGCCTATAAAAGTCACTCTTCTATTTCTAATGAAGCATTCTTCCAGTCTTTGCTGCTTAATGTTTCTCTCCAGGAGCCTTTTCATAATATCACTCCCTCCCTATATTCAAAATAACAGAGAAACAACCTGATTTGCTGGCTCCCTCATCTTTTTCAACATTCAAATTATGATTAGCTTTGTTTTTAAGTGATACCACTTGATTTTCGCCAGGTTGCTCCAGCTGGCATCAGCTTCCTCTTCAGGCTTTAGTATTTACCTTGTCCTTTACAGCCCACCCGACAGCTTCAGCACAACAACCCTTTCTTCAGCACCTCCTAGTGTGTCCCCAGCCAAGAGTGTCCTCAACTCACTGATTCCATTGGCTTCCTTCCCTCCCTTTGCCTTTCAAGGTAGATCTCCATGAAGCGTACTGGAATACGCTGGGTGTGAAAGATGCTGTAAGAAGTAAAGCTAGAATGGGCTACTAGTCAAAGCAAAATACGTAAAAGCTTATTGAGCTACAGTGCAGTGCTTAAGAGAATAGGTTTCCATCATAACTTTGTCTGAACAGCTTTTGTATAATCACATCTATTTGCTTTATTCATTTGGAAATGTACAGCTTCATAAGAAGAAGGTGAAGAACCGTCAGAAAAAAATTAAAGAGTTGGAGAAGTGCATCAGGTTAAAAGAGCAAGAAAATTACGAGCTCAGCCTGGAGCTGAAAGAAATGCTTGTGTCTGTTTCAGAAAGGAGGCACATCTTTGAGGCAGCTGGTGAGTCCCAGTAATGCTCTAAGTCACTAGCAAAGAACATTCATAAAATATCTCCAAGGCCAGATGGGCCTGTTCTCCATCAGCATCAGCTAAGGCAAGGAGCGCCTATTCATTACTCTGTGCACAATTTCTGCCCTTTCTACCACAACAATTTAACATTATTTACTTAAGAGCATACCTAGAGATTGAGGCTCTTGTTAACCAAAGTTAATTGACTAAATTGCTGAAGCTACATAAGTCAAAATACTTTAGTCATTAATACCTTCACTAGGCAACCTGAGTTCATTCTTTCTCAGAACTGTTCAACCCACTTCTTTCCACCAAAGGGAACAGGGGAAGAAACGTGAAGCTCAGAAGGGTGTTCACTATTAGGAAAACTGTAGAGATCTTTCCACTAGTGATACAGTTATGGATTTTCAGAATAGTAGGTACCTGCTAGAAACTAAAGGAAGCACGCCCAGGGCCTTTTTGATTATTTTTTTTTTTTGCTTTATTCAATACTACAAAAATCTCTTAAGCCCAACTGTAAGCCTTTTTTTTAAATCCTTGCCTATTTTATACAGAACTTTGAATAACCCCAGGACAGGTCCAATATAAATATAGACTATGCACCCCCTACAAGTACAGGCTAACCCTTATATCTTGTTTTATGCAGACACACGGCATGTTTCTGAAAAGATTGCAAAGCAGCGTTACCGAGAGATTTTGAAGCAGAAACACCTACGGGGTCTTATAAAGGAACAGGGAGAACAGTTTGACGTTCTTCAGGCAGAAGCTGAAAGACTGAGATCAGGAACATTCCCTGTTCTGTAAAAATCAAAGCCCAGGTAAATGTATAATCCCATGGCCTTTTCTAAGGAAAAAAGAGCTTGGACATCCACCTTTTCTCCCTGAACTTTACTTTCCACAATTTCTTCTGTAATTTCCTTAAAAATAACTTCAGTTTGAAAGATGCATGTTTGTCTATTTTGTACATGCTATACCTAGCCTTATCCCTGTTATATTTCAGTCCATGAGATGTTTTTCTGCTGATTTGATTATATAAACCATATACCTCATTACAGAAAAAAAGGGTACAAGAAATTGTAGACTGATAGTAGAACAGGTGTATTTGTACATCCTTAGCCTGCAATATGCAACTGTAGAACATTGTGAAGTACTGCAAGAAATCCATGAATTTGCATCAGCCAAAATCTCCATGTCTGTGGCTTTTACTTCATTTTGCTTTTTAAAATATATTTACACCTGTGATAATACAGGTGTATGTTGCTGGGAAGATGGATGTATGCTTTGGAACGACCATGTGTGATACCAGGCCCAGCTACTGCTGCTTCTCTGGTAGTGTCACTACCCACAGCCACCAGTAGCTGCAGCAGAAAAGCATGTGGAGGAAAAAGTTATGCTTCACCAAGGGGAAATTTATGCTTGGCCAACCTGACAGCCTTCTGTGGTGGCAGGACTGGCTGGTAGGTAAGGGGAGAGCAGTGGATGTGTGGACTTCAGCAAGGCTTTTGACACCATCTCCCAAACCCCCCTCACAGACAAGCTTTGGAAGTGTGGGTTAGATGAGCAGGCAGGGAGGTGGATTGAGAACTGGCTGAATGGCAGAGCTCTGTGTATTGTAACACTTGACAAAAAGTAATTTTAAGGAGAAAAAAAAGCAGACAGAATTCACCACACTATATGCATAGGCCATCAAGAGAAAATAAACAATTTCAAGTTAAAATTAAAAAAATAATTTTAAAAAGATAACCTTTATTGGAGGATAAGTGAAATGCTAAAGTTTTATTCTGCTTTATGATGTTGTATTTGAAGCAATACCATTAGACAAGGCCTTGTTTTTCTTCTTTATTTGAAGAGAGAAAACACTTTGGCTCTCACATCAAGTAGCAGAATAGACAGATGGTGGTTGCCATTTTCTTGCCTTCTATTATCTCAGGCCGTGGCAGGAGGCTTAAGAGAAACCTTTCCCTAAAGGCAACTTCTGGACCAATATCTGAAGATGAGTGCATGAGTGCACATTTTCTTCAGTAATAATTAAACATCTCATTGCAGCTTCAGAATATTAACAACATGAAAATTAGTTATCTTTACTTAACTGACAAAATGCTGTCAGCAGGAAGACATTTGTAAAATGGGGATGTATCTATGAACAAAGAACTGAACTCTTCCCCATCTGAACATCAACAGAAATGACAATTAATTTGAGCTCATTATTTCAAGACAAGTAAGCATGCAAAAGAACAGACTGCCTTCTACCTGTTAAAGTAGGACTTGATTTCATTTTATTTTTATTGAATAACTATTCACTGATCAAATTATCGAGCCAGGTCTTCCAAAACAGCATGACTTCCATCTTTTCCATTTAGTGGTTTTTACAGTGTCTACTGTACACAGCTTCACACGTCTCTCCTGAGAAAACCTCCTCACTTCAAAGCATCAAGCCCACGGTCTGATCAACGCTTCTTCCGTCAGAGTTCATTCAGTCTTTTCTGCTTATGTGTGTGTAATTGAAAGTTTTGCACCTATATATTATGCATCTACGAAGTCTTCTTCTGTTCTGCTGTAGTGCAATAACTGGTCTTCTAATCCAAAAGTATCTATCAGCTGAGTGAGACTCACTTTCTTGCCATCAGCAGAAAAGGCTGACTGTAGTTCATACAGCATCAGCTGGGTACTACTTCTCCATTTCACTATCAAAGCCTGCAGTTCAGACAGGTTGTTCTGAAATTGGGACAAAACAAACAAAAAAGAAAAGATTTGTCATTTGCTGAAATGCGGGGGTTTTTGATACCCTGACCTATTTTTATAAAACGTCTTAAACTGAGACAATACACCACCACCACCCACACAAAAAATAAGTCGGTGTTGTTGCTTAAATTAAGAAGTGAGGATTACACTATGAATTCCACTTCAGAGAATAACTTCAACGTGCTTTTTCAGAGGCTCACCTCACCTTAGATCGATACATCTTAACCAGTTTGAGCCTTCGAAGTAGTTCTTCCTTCTCTTGCACTTGTTTCACCAGCCTTAATTTTACTTCCAGGGACTGTTGCTGACTAAGCTCAGCCTGTAGCGCGTCGGAATTCTCTGCTGATCCACAGAGAAGACTCTCCTGTAAGGGACTTTTGAAACATGTATGTCCAGCGCTGTTTCTTTCCAGGTTTTCAGAACCATCTTGTAGCCTGGAACAATCTGTACTTGTCTTTGGCAGGCACCCTCTGTCAGCATCAGCACAGTCTTTTTCTTGAGTGTCTATTTTGAGCCGCTTTGCCACTGTAAAATTAGCATTAAATGAACGTCTTGTTTTCCTTAATCGCTCCCTCAGAGCTGCACTCATTGGCTACAAAAAAAATAAAATACACAGAACAAAACCAATGATTTTTGAGAGAACAATCTAATTCTTGATCAAATTTCAAAGATCTGTTTACCCTGGTTATTATTTACATAGAAAATGGCATATATGCAAAAGTCACTGTAAAACCAGACTTCCTAATTCTCTCTATAGCTTTCACAAACTTAACTTCTGTCTGTCACCCAGTCCAGTCTGGGGATTTTTTTTCCTCTGTACCTGCTGGTGACATGATTGTCACCCTGGGAGCTTGATATGGTTTTGTATGTACTGTATACTTTTTCTTACCTTTTTAAAAATTTTCTTCTTATTTCATTATTTATTAATATTTCCAATATATTAATATTTCCAATATCTTCCAACGACTTGATGATTTCACAACCCTTTTTGTTCCTACGGAGTCACATTATTGGAAAAACAAGTAAGTTTTCATACCTGTTTCCCTGAACTAGTTCCCTGTGGAGCTGCTCTCCCAGAATCCTTTGGAGTATGGCACAAAGATGGCATTTTATCAAGCACTGGTTCTTCCATCTTGAGATGGGTAGCAATTTCTATTAAAAGACAGAATGAATTCTGTGATGCCATTTTCACCTGGTTATAATGAGCCACTTGGCTGCAGAAATGAGTAAAAATACTAAGGCTTATTTTCTAATTGTTACGTTCAAAAAGACATCTGCATAAGTTACACAACTGTTTCATGTGCCAAGTAGCATCTCACTTTGCAAGTGGCTTTTCTTCATGAGGATGAATGACGCTACTGACTGGTATAAAGTATCTTACTATGAATTTTGTATATTATTTTTCCCTCACTCATAAAGCTCTGGATTTTTTCTTAAAAAGATGAAAAATATTATGAAAAGTCTTACAGATATTCTCTATTATAATTTTCCTATATGATATCCTCTTTCAAGTGTTAAAAAGGAGCAAGACAACTTATGAAGCACTAAAGCTCATTATATAGTACACCTATAAATCCAAGGTCAGATCCTGCAACATCGAAACAACTCATCAAAAAAAGTTCACTCCAAACAAATGGTATTTTCTTAACCTGAATGACCATTACTCAATTTTCCTGCTTATAGCTGCATAATGTAACAGCACTCACTCCTTTTACATTCTCTTCTCTCACCAACGGAAGTCTGTATTAACAGTAACAGCTTTTCCCTAGCTAATTCTCCACCCTGCAGGGAAGCAGAAAGAAGGCTGGGCAGCCCAAAAGCAGGGCCGCAGACCCGGGGAGCTCCTTCTGAGGTGAGGCACCCCGGAGGGCCAAGAGGCACAGGGAGCGGAGCAGAGTCCCGCAGCACAACCCCAGCCCAAGCCAGAGGCTGCCCACACGCCGCGGAACGAGGGAAAGCCCCTCACGGAGCACCGCGCCCCCAGCCCCAACGCGGCCTAGCCCGCCCCTAGGCCCCAGCTGGGCCAGGACCTGGCGGGGTGGAGGGGGGGGGTAAGAAAGGAGACAGCCCTGAGAGACCTTCTCCCCTCCCTCCTCTACCCCAACACCGCTAAGCTGCGGGGAACCGCTCCCCTCAGGCGCCAAGAAAGGGGAGCCGAGCGCAGAGAGCTCTCCCACCCTCACGAGCCGCCGGCGCCTCAGCGGTTCAATCTCCCGCCGCCGGAAGGGGCGGAGCGCCGGCACTGCGCCTGCGCCACCCCGGCACCAGCCGGCCCAGGCTTCTTTGCGCCTGCGCGCAGCGGAAGGCGGGGTGTGGGGTGTGGTGCGGGCGGGCGCGCGAAGGTTGTTCCTGCGGGCGGGCGGGCAGAAAAGGCGGGGTTGGGCGTCGCTGCCTCAAAGTTGTGGGGGCAGAGCAAGGCTCGTGGAGCCCTCAGAGCGGGGCGACGCTGCCAACCTCGTATACACGTCTTTTGCGGCTGGTATGCACGGCTAGCTTAAGCCTGCCACCCCATGGCTGGGGTTTTGACTAAGGCTAGTGGCTATCTCACTGAGGAGGAGGGCTCCAGCCTCAACAGAGAGCGCTCCCCACCTTGAGTGGAAGGGCAGGCTCAGGCCCGGGCTTTTACCACAGCCAAGGGAAACACAACTGTCTACCTCAGGTCAGCCCTCACCTCTACCTCAGGCACTGTCTCCTCACAGAAGGGGAAAACCTGTACCCAAGGCACACACCGGCAGAAGTGCCACCTGAACAATGCTGTCTTGGTTGTGAGGGAAGGAGAAAAAAGTGAAAATGAAGAAACGTGACTGGAAAATCAGGCAGATAGATGGCAATTGTGACAAGGGGCAGCCCCAGCTGTAGTTGCAGTCGTGCAGGTCAGAGCAGAATTACAGGGTGCCCTGATACTCAAAAGTGCTGTTGAAGCAAGCTCGATCTTTGTATCTTTATCAGCAAACTTCCCTTCTGTGCTGCAGACCTGATTTCCCCATGTGGATTGACATTTCTCAAAACTGACTTGTACAAAAGGGTTTTCCAGCTGTTGTGACTGAGAAAATGAGCTGCGGAAGCCAAAATGGCAACAGCCCCCAGCCCCCAGGAATGATGTCCCAGTGGTTCCTCCAGCCCTGCCCACGGTCCAGCGGCCTCACAGGGCTGTGCTGAGTGTTGCATATGGAATACACCCACCTGCATGCTCTCGCTAGATTATGTCCTGAATTTGTGTGGCAGAAATGCATTTATTTCTCTCCTGTTTCCTCCTTACGACGACAGAAGAGGCTGCTCAGTTTTCTCCTTGCCTTGCGTTAACTCCCACCTCTATTGAGACAAGACAACTCACTGAGGTGAGTGAGCACTGAGTGTAGGTGTGATAATAAGTTGGCAGTTGCTGTGTTTTTGACCATACGTATACATGGATTCACTCACTTCAAATAGAATTTCACAGGGATGATAGCAACCTTTTTTTCTCTTGCAGCAAAATGTATCTAAACATTCAAAGTCCGTCTATAACAAGTCACTTTGGGAAATCAGAACGTGGGGCCTTTAGATTACTCCTTTTATCTGTGGGTGAAATTGATTCAGAAATAATATTCTCAGTAGCAAATGTGGGAAGTTAGATTATGTGACTAAATTGTATGATCAGTCATAACCACCTAGCAATAAAACTCAAACAATACTTTAACAGTTGAGGCAGATTGGAGCCATTTTCTGAACCTACTCCTTTTTGGTTTTGTTTGTTTGTTGGTTGTTTTTTGGGGGGGGGGTTAGGGTTTTTTGTTGTTGTTTTAAATGCAACAAATTTGCAACTAATTTAAAGTCATAAGTATTATATACTTTTAGTCTGTTAAAAATGGACTCCTGAGTGCAACAGTAAGAGTGCTACAGAACTTCTGCTGCAAATTTATCAAATGGGTTGGATCTCAAATACAGTGGAGCTTTGAGGTGGCACGTCTCCAAGTTCACAACATATTTCCTTCCGTCTCAAGGATGGTCGCAGCTTTAAATTACTCATGCTCTGTTGTACAGACATGTTAACAGTTGAATTGCACAAGAACAACAGAAAGTTTAAGATTTTTAGATCATTTGCCAGCTGAGATTCCAGTAAGATTTTACAGGAACACAACACATGAAAAAGTCATCCTGTGCGTTATCATAGCTGCTTTGTTAGAGCAATGTCCACATGCCCCACCCCATGTGAGGATTACAGTCTGCTTGAGACTGTGAATATAGACAGACAGTTTCACACATTGGGTTTATGAGTTTAATATACTACACAGAGTAAAGGAAATATTGTCATTGGTATTCACTAATGGGTCATTACTCTAGGAAGAGATTCTTCCAGGATGGTATTAAGTGTTTAGCTCTGTTTCCCACTTCTACCTGTCGGTTTACTTGGTGTTTACATGCAGTACTGCAAAAACAGGACTTGTCCAAGATCTGGCAGGTGAGTTCTGATGGAGTTGGGAACTAGAGTGTCATCAGGCACTATCCAGTGACTACCCAGTACTTCTATTGCAGAAACCCAATAGTAATGAATGTTACTTTACCCTCAACTTAATGATGGCAAGCAGGAGTCAGACTAAAATCTTCCTCTGAAAAGTTTGCAACTGTCTCCCTTGAGGAAAGGAGAATATCCATGTGTTATTAATACTGGCATATTCATGGCACACTGTAGAGCGTTCCTCATGCAATTCGGTTAAGCTCAGCAGTACATGCACACAGCTGGCAGTTCATTCCAATAGTCTTTATTAAGCACTGTAATGCTGTTGTTTGATTTTATTTTTTTTTTTATTTCTTTTGTGATCAGAATAGTTTGGAGTAAGTAAAAGAAAAAATGCATAGGAAATTGTGCACTGGGTAACAAAATTATTGAGTTCTCCTTGTGGAACATATTGCTTCCCTTCAGAGAAACTTGTTTCCCCAAAGAACCAGAAAGAAAATGTGCTTCCTGGTTTTATTTCTTTGGTGTTTCTATGATGACAATTTACTGATTGGCAGATTTTTTTTCCCCCAGTTTACACCAGTTTGCCTGCACGATTGAAAGTTCTTATCTATGTATTGTCTCTTTCCTTAATCTTATTTTACCAGAGGAGCACTAGGGCTCACACATCAGCACTGACAGGACAAGAATGTGTTGTATTTCCCTGTGGGCATCATCTGTAGTAGCAAAGCCAAAGTGGAGAGTAATAGTAAAGGATACTGATTTGGGGTTTACAGGCTCCAGTTTGATTTTTGTGGGTTCTTCTCTTCCAGAGTGCCAGAAGCAACACAAAGCTTCCCGTTTAACAGCTTGCTGGGCACAATGGCCAGGCCTTTTCTCCCTAAGCCCTGCCAAGGAGCAACCGAAATGTTAGTCAACATACTAAGTCTTAAGGCACCTAAGCATTACCCCCTTCTCTCATTTCTCAGAAATCTGTTGATCTTGTGTAAAGCCAAATGATGTATCCTGACGCATGAAACACTCTGTGCTGTCTGCGTATTCTTCTTGCCTGAGGCAGGAGGGCGGAGGGGTTTTGTGTGCCTAACCACTAACTGCTGCAGAAATTTTTAAAATCCTACCCACTTCAGCATGGGCCTAGGGCTGTGTTTTTCCTGGCTGCAGTTCACTCCTGAGAAAAATGTTCTGACTTGCTTATAGCCATGTAAATGTATCAAGGGAAGGGCTTTACAGACCAGGTTCCTGAAGTAAAACCAGTTTGCTACAACAAAATCTGTCCTTGGGAGATAGATTCTGCTCTCATAATGGTGCAAATGTCCAGTAATTATAATGAAGTCACTAGAATGACATCAGTATGAAGCTAAAGCAAAATTTTGTTGGCTTTTCTGCTTTACATCTGGGGCTTGGTTAGACTCTCCCTCATTTTTTACTTCTATTATTTTCAAGTTACCTGTCTTGAAAAGAAAAAGTGATATAATTTATTGTAGCTGAGAGGCACTGCAATTTGCCATTACAAAAGATAATGTAAGAGCCAGCTGAGATGGGCTCCCCAGTTCTCGCTGCTGCGTGTGCGAATCACCAACTGGGTGAGGCACGGCGCTAATAAAGGGGAACAGCACAAGGCTTTCCTGTATTTTTGTCTCTGCTTGTGGGACTTTCTCTGGCATAGTCATGCTAAAAATTACAGTTTGAAATCTTTCTGAGACTGTAGCAGACAAAGGAAACAACAAACAGACCTTCAGTGTTCTGGTCTTTGCTGGAGAATGGATTGATCATTATTTTAAGAAAATTCAAACCTTTCATATCTCAGCCCTTGCCCAAACTAGTCTCTGGTACAGCTTTTGTCATCTGTGATGGTCTGAGTGTCATTTTGTGTTAAAGGTATTTGCACTGTAGTGGAGCTTGAAGAGTCCTTTCATTTTCTCACGTGTAATACAAAAGTTCGTTTCATGCTGCACGCACGTAACTCAGGTTGCTTGCATTTATCCATGCTACTAAAATTGGTGAAGCTGAAAAAGTGGACACAGTTTATTTGCTCGTGCCAATGAGCTAGTTTGAGGGCAGTGGTCCACGGTCTGTAGGCCTTGGGTGGACCCAGTGGATTAAGCTGAGGCATCAAAAAAGTCATCCAGTGAGCAGTTGAGCAGAGATGGAAGTGCACACATTACCTTCTTCTTGGACTCCTGGGAGTTGCACTTTTCCTCTGGTTGTAGACACGAGTGAGTCGTGTCCATCATCACTTCAGCAGCATCACCGGTTATCATTTTATTTTAGAACAAATAACCATTCTACCGAGTTGCAGCATCAGCAAGCAGGATTTAAAAATACACTTCCTCCCCGTTATTATGAAACAAATCGGGTCGTTTAGCTGAGGCTAGAGAAAGCCTTATAAAGTAAAAGTGTAGAGGTCTTTTCCTAAGGATGAAATACGAATGTGGTATTCATGGGACTTTTCCATCTCTGGATACTGCTGACAATAAGGTCCCATCTAAAAGGGCTGAGATTACAATGAGGCAAAGTTGTCAGGCACTGATACTTATGGTGCAAACCAGGCTCACAGGTAAATACGGTCATGTGAGACCTGGCTTAAAGCTCTCTCCTTTTTTCCTGGTCATACAATTAGTAACATACATAATGGTTTAAATCATATGGAGGATATGTCTGTGTGTTATTCATGAAAACAAAATCACATGTCTAAGGACAGCTGCCTCGAGATTGTGAGGCAGGCAATTCACCAAGATTTGTGAACAGGTATGAAACTCTCACTTTTTAATAAGAAATTTGAAGCAAATTCTTTAAAAGTCAAAAGATATAAGGGACTCACAGGCAATGGGAACTCAACAAACACTTGCTTGTCACCCCTCCTCTCAAAATACTCAGCTATAGGGAAGGCAACAAGAATATCTTCTGTGCCATTTCCTTTAGCAAATAAAATGTGCAGCGAAGCTTTTTGAATTCTCCTTGTTTGTTGAATAAAATATGCTGTTTATGGCAGCTATGGGTCATTTCAAAATGGGTGTTTCAGTGCTGTGAGCTGTATTGCTTTTGTTGCAATTATTTCCAAAGTAATTTCAGTGCAAATTTTCCATTCACGTTCATATCTGCAATAACTGTATTTTGAGTCCCTTTCTCTACCTAGGCATACCGAAAGAGCTTCACTGATGAGTGGGTAATATTTTCTTACAACCTCAGTGTGTTGAAGTGGTTATTCTTATATGATTGTGCCCTTGT